>JABUQX010059959.1:0-37086 GCA_015478945.1 Trachelipus rathkii | reverse complement strand
TCGGCTATCCCAGATAGTTTATCGGGCCTTGCTTCTGCATCTGACCCTCCAGTTCCTTATTCCAGCGATTCCGAGTCCTACTCTGATGTTGCAATGAATGTAACCACCGACTCTACATCTGAGGTTCCCCAACTTGGATTCCAGGTTCCACCCCCCACTGTACCTCTTGTGCTCCCTCCCGGTGAGTCCGAGTCCCCTGTTGTTCGGGTGCCATTGGGGGAGATACCACTGTCTCCTCCCCTGCCTCTGCTCCGCTGTCCTTCTCTGGGCTGCCCCCGCAGGACGCTGAACTTTGTGAGGATGTGCTTCGGGCCTCCTCCCCCGTTCCTTGTCTGGTTCCTCCTCTTGCCATCCCTGATGTGACTCCGCCCATAACGAGTCTTCAGGGGTGTGATACACCTGTGCCTTCTGCGCCCGTCCTGACGATGTTGGGATTCCCTGTCTCCCCAAGTTGAGACGATCTTCTGAGACCCTCTGATGTGAGATTAGTTTGGCCTGTCTTTTAGGTCGCTCCAGCAGTGGTGGGGAGTGATCATTCTCTATCTCAGGATAAACCTCCAATGTCAATTCTCCATGACCTTCCTCTTCCGCCGGGCTATAAGGCGCCCCCTCGTGGGGCATCTAGTGACCCGCGCCTTCGTTCGACGCGTGCTTCTAAAAAGAAAGCTGAAGCCCATCCCATATCAACGATTGTAACAGACCGCCTTGCGGACTGATCGCTTCGTCTTCTTTCTTCAATGTCTAAGTTTCTTCAATGGAACTGCCTTGGTTACTACCCGAACTTCAAAGAGTTGGGTAGACTTATTGAATTGCATACTCCAAAGGCCATCTGCCTCCAAGAATTGCAACTGCGTAACCGTGCTTTTCTGCCGCCGTCCAAATATAGGTTGCCTCTCGCTTCCCAAAATCGTGGCGCTAATGATAGGGGTGGTGCGGCGATTCTGTTCCACGAATCGGTTCCTTTCACCCATATCCCTTCCAACTCGGTTACACGCGGTAGCTGCCCGTGTCCACCTCGATTCCCCGTTTACTTTGTGCTCTGTCTACCTTGCGCCTAGTTGCATTTACACGAGAGAGGATCTCTTCGGACTGTTTCGAACCTCCCTCCACCCTTGTTGGTTTTGGGGGACTTCAATATTCCCCACCCCTTGTGGGGTGACTCGGTTTCGTCACCTAATGCGGATTGGCTGTTGGGTGTTTTGCAGGGCTTTTCGTTGGGATGCCTCAACACAGGCTTACCGACTTTCGAACGTTCGACACTCGTACCTCCGTGTTGACATCTCTTGTGCTCTCTTTCGTTCATTGACAAATTTGGTGGGACAGGTCACCTTACCTTGTGGGAGTGACCATTACCCTATCTACCTTACATCTCTTTGCCCTGATCGTCCTCCAACGCCTTATACCAGCTGGCGTTATGACAGGGCTGATTGGTCCTTTCTCACTGCAACTTATGTCCCCTGCCTTCCGGCCACTGACGTGTTTCCTTCCCCTGCGGATGCGTTCACATATTTTGCGGATGTTGTTCTGGGGGCGGCGGAGGCCCATATCCCTCGCTCTTCTGCATGTCGTCGTTCTGCTACACCGTTGGAACGCTGATTGCGCTCGGGCTAATCGTACTAAACGTCAACTATCACTCCTACAAGAAAACACCTACACAGTCTAAGTTGATCCTCTTTAGCCGCTGCTGCTCGGTCTCGGTGTATAAACAGGAGGACCAGGAAACAGTATTTTCGAACCTACGCTTCCACGGTCACATCATCTACGCCATTGTCATCGGTGTATGGTGTTGTGCGCAAAATTTCTCGCAAGCACTACAGGGATCCACCGACAATCATCAGCTGTGGCCCGCACCCGTGTGACATCATTTCGCTCCGGGCATGGTTGCCGATGTGCTGGGATACCACTTGCTGCTTGCTGCAGCGATTCTCGGTGTATGAGCCTTTCCGATCTATCCGCGCCCGCACTCATTTCCCGGACTGACCCAAGGCATCTCCAACGATTGCCACATATAAAGATCGCAGTCTTTGGTGACGGTGAGCATCAACTGAGGGTCCACTGAAACGCATGCCAACCGCACACCACTCTGCGCTCACATGGATCAAACTAAAGTGAAATCCCTGGTGCTCATTAACGACTGCCACCTCACCCCACTCCAGGCAGGACCCACCACCGGCAGCCACCGGTTCCCACCGCCGCACCTGTAAGTTGATGGAGAAGATGGTGGCTATTCGTCTTCCCGACGTTGGAGGGCATGCGTGCTTTTTCCGCCCCATCAGTTTGGGTTTAGGAATCATCGATCCACACAGGAACCTCTTCTCGGTTGGACCACGATATCCGTGAGGCTTCTTCCTCTAATTAAATGGTCCTAGCTGTTTTCTTCTGATCTCGAGAAGGTTTATGATTCCACATGGAGAACTACGTTCTCCATACCTTGCACTCGTTGGCCTTAGGGGACAGCTTCCCATCTTCCTTCAGTCCTTGTCGGGTCGATCTTTCCAGGTTCGCTGTGGTACAACTCCTCTGTCCCGTCATTTTGACATGGTCGAGGGGTGCCGCAGGGAAGTGTGCTCAGCGTTCTGCTTTTCGCCGTCGGTTTCAATGGTGTCATTGCTAGCATCCCATCTTCCGTTCGGTGTTCTCTATATGTGGACGACCTGGCGTTGTATGTTTCTGAGTGAAACTTTCATGCATGGAACGTCAGCTGCAACTGGCCGTCAATGGGGTGACTTCTTTGAGTGATTCACGGGGTTTTACTTTTCCGTCACTAAGACAAAGACCGTGCTTCTTCCGTAGAGGTGGTAAAGGGATCTAGGGGTGATTTGTCTCCCTTGCTGACTTTGTATGGCTCCCCCATCCGTCCTGTGTCGGAGGTGAGGTTCTTGGGCCTGTTATTGATGCCGCCTGACTTATCTCCCTCTATATCTCAATTGGAAACTTAACTTCTTCGCCGGACCCTTACGCCACCTTACGTCTACATCTTGGGGTGTTGATCGTAAGGTCATGCTTCGTCTGCTGATCATGTTGGTCAGGTCAAAGTTGGATTATGCATGCCCGATTTATGGTCAGACGTCTCTGGCGTACTTACGCCTTCTCGACCCGATACAGAATGAGGGTCTGCGGATATCACTTGGGGCGTTTCGTTCTTCGCCAAAGGAGAGTTTGGAGGTGGACCCTGGGGTGATGCCCCTGTCTTTACGGAGAGAATATCTCATGTGCTCCTTGTTTCTCCGTCTAAAAATCCCCAAGCCATCGGCTTTGTCTACTCTCATCGCTGAGGTTCCTCGTAGCCCTGCCTATTGGCCGTTTGCTTGAGGTGATGGCGGCTGGCTGACGTCCTCTCAGCCCGCCTGTCGGCTGTTTGGCCATTTGACGACGATCATGTTTGCCCTTATTGGTTGTATTCGCCCCTGTGGTATGCATGAGGTTGTCTGCCTTATCAAAATCCGGGGACCACCCGTCTCTCCTGAAGGCTTCCTTTCTGTCTCACCTGGCTCTCCATGGAGGCTCTGTGAGCGTCTACACCGACGGATCAAGGCGGGAGGGTGGGGTGGGAGCATCATGGTCTTTCCAGACCCACTGTGTCCCACACTCTCCTTTCTGACGCGTCCGTCTTTACGGCCGAGCTAGTTGCACTAACTCTAGCTATTAATAGGATTCTGACACTAGGATCTGCTTGACACGTATACGATTTTTTCTGACTCGCAGAGGCTCTTCTTGCACTGCAAAATCGAACGACCAGACATCCTTGGTTTCCATCATCCAGTTGTATGCTGCATGCTCGACACAAGTGTTTGACGTTTGTTGGGTCCCCATCTCTCACGTGGGTATCCTGGTAACGAATTGGCTGACAAAGTGGCCTATCGCGCCGCCACCTGCAAATTACCTGGTCGACGATACTTACCTGTGGCCATCTTGCTGGAACACCTCCCAGCTGCTGATTTCTGCTCCGACTCAAACGGGGCTTCTCGCTTGTTGGCAGGAGTTTTGGTCGGATGATCATCGTGGCAAACTGCGTAGCGTAAAGCCCTCTCCTGGGGATTTGGCCATCGTCTTTAAGCCGGAGTCGGCACCAGGAGGTGGTCCTGGCTCGTTTGCGAATTGGCCATACTAATTTCACTCACAGCTATCTTATGGCAAGGGAGCATCCCCCTTTATGTCCTTTCTGCCGTTCCCAGTGTCTACTTTCGGTACGTCATCTTTTCGTGGATTGTGTGGCTCTTGCGGCTTCCAGAGACCGACTTTTCCCCTTGTTACACACCATCCCTGTCCAGTCCAGCCTCTCATATATATTGTCAGAATCACTTCATTTCCACAGTGACGCGATTTTTTGCTTTCCTTCGGGAACTGACTCTGCTCTATAGGATTTAATAATTGCTTTCCCGTTTTCATGCGTTCTGTTTAGGAGTTGCCCCTGTAGTTGGTTTTCTGACTCGGTATCGCCGCTTTGCGCGCAGTGGTGGCCCCTGTACACTCACTCAAAAAAAAAAAAAAAAAAATATATATATATATAGAGAGTATATATATATATATATATATATATATATATATATATATATATATATATATATATATATATATATATATATATATATATATATATATATATATATATATATATATATATATATGTATATATATATATATATATATATATATATATATATATATATATATATATATATATATATATATATATATTTTGGGGAATTTTTTTTCTCTTTCTTATTTATATATATATATATTATATATGTTGGGTGTTAGTTTGGGATAGCCTTAAAGTCGATTTCCTGTGGTCCCGTATTACCTTTAAATAGTGGAGAACCGATTCAATAAGCCTTATATATATATATATATATATATATATATATATATATATATATATATATATATATATATATATATATATATATATATATATATATATATATATATATATATATATATATATATATGATTATATATATATATATATATATATATATATATATATATATATATATTTATATATATATATATATATATATATATATATATATATATATATATATATATATATATATATATTTATATATATATATTTATATATATATATATATATATATATATATATATATATATATATATATATATATATATATATATATATATTTATATATAGTATATATTTATATATATATATATATATATATATATATATATATATATATATATATATATATATATATATATTTTGATAAAATGAGGAATGAACACATTAGGGAGTTTTGTGATGTGAAGAAGGGTGTAAATGAGAGAATTTGACTAAACCAAATTGGCAGGTTTTTAGTTACAGTAGTTATTAAGGTTAAACTGCATGTTATTAGTATAAAGTTATTAAAGCTTGTAGTGCGGTTAGCATGTACTTTAGCTATAGTTTTTCCTTTTTGTTGTTAACTTTGTGTATACTATGCAAGTTACTGACAAGCCCTAGGGTGCTTTGTGGATTTGCATGATCATATTTCAGGCTTTGGGTATATTATGTTAGTTATTGACAAGCCCTAGGGTGCTTTGTGGATTTGCATGAACATGTTTGGTGATTGGTTCTATTGACTGGGATAGTCTCGATAGGCCCATGTGGCTTCTTACTGTATCTTTATTTCTAATGTTTTAATAAATGAGAGTGCATTGAGATGGTTTGGCCATATGGAAAGGATGGATGATAGTCGGTTGGTTAAATGGAAATATAATGGTGAGTGTGCTGGGAATCGACCGGCTGGAAGCCGAAGAAAATGTGGATTGAGTCAGTAAAGAATGCTTGGAAGAGAGGAATGTGAGTTTGGCAGAGGCGAGAAGAAAAAGGCATAAAAGGAGTGGAGGTTTTGTGAGGGGGTATGGTTGTGGCCCACCTGGGTCCAAGGGATGAACCCTACATTGACGAGATGTCATAGTGAGGGTCTGCCGTAGTTACGTGAAGCCCTAGGGTGGATGTTTCTGACTGCGACGAGTTCTCACCTTGCAACAGCTTATTCAATTATTACCTATATTTTCTTAGATTTTTTTGAAAGAAGAATTCATGTTGTCTTCTATATGTTCAAATATTTTCCAACAATGTTCATTCCTTACTTTTCCTTTTCATCAATACGATAAGCTACACTTTTGAAGTTTGTGGCTTTTTCCATTTATCCATCTTTACTGTTGTTATTTGGTTCCAAAACCTACCCTTAAATCTTACAATATTGAAGTTCCTTCACTCACTGGTCATTTAAAGTCTCTAACGCAATAACTTTCTTTTAGGTTTTTGTTGGTGACTAGGAAGGTTTAATCATTACCTTATAAATCTAGTGTTCTGCAGTGGAGATTTGGAAAGTTATTTGCTGTTGTTGTTTTTTTTTTTTTAAATCTATGATTCTGCAGCTTTAAAATTTTTAAAAATTAATGACACAAGAGCTTTCATTATTGTTTTGCTTGTGAATTACAGGATTATGTGATTCATATATTTTATATAATTCTCTATATTCATTTTCTCTGAACATTGTCATGTTTCTGTTCCTTGATTCTTTTTTTGAAATGAGGAACAAAAATTAGTGTCCTCAACTTAAGTGCTTTGTAAGACATCTTTCGATTTTTTCATAGAGGGCACAATTATATTTTTTTTGCTGTGGTTTCTCTTTCTTTTGTGGGTGTGTGATATGGTTAGTTTCACTCCTGTCTCTCAAACGAGATTTTCGGATTTATTTCCACTTGCCCTTTGAGGTTGACCCAGACTTTCATCCAGTTTGACCGTTGACTGGCAAAGATACAGAGTATGTACCTTCACACCACATGCCATGTCACGTAACTTTAGGATTTTTTTTTGTGTATACCCACATTAAGCTGATGGCAAATCAGACGAAAGAAAAAGGGCATCCAAGTGTTCCGTTAAGTAACTGTGAAAAGTCAGAAAAATATTTTATTTTTATGCCTGATTTAAATGCTGTTAATTGTGGGAAATGGAGAAAGCAATTGAAATACATGTAATTGTAATTTTAGGGGTTTTATAATTTTAACATATTTTCATCCTTTGTCAGTTATTTTAGTTCTGTTCTTTTCAGGCGGAAAACCCGAGTGAAAATGAAGGTGTTGAGCAGAAAGATATAAACCAGAGGAGATTTCAATGCTTCATTTGTAACTACATAGCAACCAAAACTAGTGATTATAATAGACATTTGAGGATTCACTCGGGAATAAAACCCTTTAAATGTCTTCAGTGTGACTACGCTTGCAATCTTAGTGGAAATTTAAAGCGACACATGTTAAAACACTCCGATACGAAGTCTTTTAAATGTCCAGAATGTGATTACGCTTGTAATCGAAAAGAAACTTTAACTCGACATTTATTATCACACTCAAAAACAAAATTGTTTAAATGTCCAGAGTGTGAATATTCTTGTAACGGAAAATCTGAAATGAAGGTTCATATACTAAATCATGCAAATATTAAATTATTTAAATGCACTAAATGCGATTATGCATGCAATAAAAAGCATAGTTTAACGATTCACATGTTGACACACACAAATATTAAATTATTTAAATGCTCTGAATGTAATTATTCATGCAATCAAAAATATGATTTAATGAAACATATGTTAGTTCATTCTGACACAAAGTTGTTTAAATGTTCATTGTGTGATTACGCTTGTAATCTAAAGAGTTCATTAGGGAAACACCTGTTATCACACTCTGGTACGAAGCCATTTCGTTGTAGTGAGTGTGATTATGCTTGTAATGATAAAAATTCTTTAGTGCAACATATGAGAATCCATTCAAAGACGAAGATGTTTAAATGTTCCGAGTGTGGTTATTCTTGTCATAAAAAATGGAATTTAACTCAGCATATGTTAACACATTCAAAAGTCAAGCTGTTCAATTGTTCAAAATGTACTTATGCTTGTAACCGAAAGCGTGACTTTTTGAAGCACTTAAAAACCCATTCCTAATTTGCTGAGGTATGCGAAATGTAAGAGAGAGAGATAGGGAAGAATTTGAGATATTAATGATTGATAATATTAGAGGAATGTGGATATATTGATAATATTCTTATAATTGACTACCACAATAGTTTTAAAAAAAATCTACCCCTTCTTTAAGAACGTTATTAGGAATTAGAAAGCCTGTGTGTATTCTGAGGTATCAAAGGGGATTAGTTTTCCCTGAATAACAGACAACCTAGGTAGTGTTAGGTAGAATTTCGTATAGATTGTGCTAGGTATTAAAAAAATATGATTTACATTTGTATAGTAGTTATAACAGAGGTAGTTCATATTGTATTGTAATTTTGAAGAAATTAAGTTTTGTTTAAAACTGGACAGTCATGTATGAAACGTGCATTTGTCTCGTTTCTAATTTAACTCTTGATCGAAAAGCTCCGCCATGTCTCTAATTATTCTTCCAATCTATACTGAATTATTAATGCACAGTGCATCTTAGTGTGTGTGTGAATGTGATTAGTGTGCATTTACTCCCATTTCTTGCTAATGCTACACTTTTTTTTCTTAATTTTTAAATATAACTATAGTAAGTAGGTATCTTAGTTAATGGTTAAAAAAATGTTACATTTACGTTATCAAACTACTTCTCTGAAACCATACATTTCTAATATTTCTTTATTTCCTTACGGATTAATTAGTCGTTCCCTTTGTTAATTTTCCACAGTTAATATTGATTAGAAATAAATAAATAAAATATTTAAATTGTAAATATTTTAATTGTAAACAGTTGTTAATTTAATTTAAACATTTAGATGAATGTAGGTTAACACAAAAAATCTAAGAAATATTTGGTACGTTTCTTTGGACTTTATTTTTTATTCCCAGTTTAATATATTAATATTTTTAAGTTCACACTATTCTTTAGTATACATATAATTTTTCTTAAGTCTTTTATTTGATACTATTCTTTTTATTTTTATTTGAATGATAGAAACCCATTGTCGTACAAAAAATAACCCACTCGGGCACACTAACAGTAGCGAGAGGCGTCAGCCTGCTTATCAGGGGACGGGGATATGGATATAGAGGGGGGCGGAAGGCCCCACCGCCGATGAGAAATAAAATATATATAAATATAAGGTCAGGACGTTCTAAAGCTGACATCATGTAACTAGAGAGCGGCAGCACACTACAGAAAACAAATTAATATATTCTATTATGCTAAAAGTTTTAAAGTGATGAAGAGGTATTTATTACTTTTTTTTTATTTTGCATTATTCATCGGAATTATTTAAAAAGTTTTTTTTCGCCCCAATAGGGGGCTCGAGCCGACGTGGGACAGAGGGCCGTCGTCCACCGGGAGGCCGAGAGACCACCGACTTCCTGCCATCTTTGCGGTTTCCCCTATTGTATTCCTTTAGTTAAAGTAGAATACATAGTTTATCTTCTTTAATAAAAAAAAAACAATTACTAAAATGCTTAAAACAAATAATGCAAAAAAAAAAAAAAAAAAAAAAAAAAAAAAAAATCCGTTGATTCAAACTATAATTTGTTTTACTTGTAGGTGACTGCGATCTCTAGTTACATGAGTCAACTTAGTAATTGACCTCAATATATATATATATATATATATATATTATATATATATAATATATATATATATATATATATATATATATATATATATATATAATTATAATATATATATATAGTAAATATATATATAATATATATAATATATATAATAATATATAATAATATATAATATATATAATATATATATATAATAATATAATATATATATAGTATATAATATTATAATATATAATATCAGTATATATATATATATAATAATATATATATATAATATAATACTATATTATATTATAATATATATATATATATATCTATAATATATATTATACAATATATATATATAATATATATATATATATATATATTATATTATATATATATTATATTATAGTATTATTATACTAAGCTTATAGATCGCAATCTTAAATTCCTAATTATAATATAACGTAATGCAATAGCACTCTCTTTATCAATTTGCTTTACGAATTGTCCTGTGAATTAAATTAAAACAATTATTCTTGGTGAAGCTACTTAGTCTAAAGGAAATTTAATTATTGTATATAATATATATATATATATAATAATATATATATATATATAATAATCATATTATATATATATATTAATATAATATAATAAATATATAATATATATATATATATATAATTATTATAGTATATATATACTATCACTATATTTCTAAAACGTATTACCATTTAATTTTAAATAAAAAACGACTATCTTTATTACTTATGGAACGAAAATTAGTACAAATAATACTAAACTATTTTTTTTCATTAAACCCTTTACTTTCTCACCCATTGTACAGTTTTTGATAATTTCCCTATTTTAATTTTTTCCCCTTTGTATATTAAATGTGTATAGCATTTACTGTATGTATAAGTCAATAGTTCTATTGTTAGATAATAATTTTCTTTATTAATCCTAATGTACGGGAAAGTCGTAAGGCTCGGCTCGCAATTGGCTGGTACCATAGAGATGGTTTATATGATTTTTTTCTGTATCTTTTTTTATATGTAAACTTTATTTATCAATTTTAAATATTATATTAACTACTTAAACGTATAATTTAGTAAACTATTTTTCTGCAATTTTAAATTTATATTAACTTTTTTTATAATTAATTTATTAAACTTTATTTTTATGCAATTTTAAATTTATATTAACTTGTAAAAGGGTGAAAAGTAAAATACGGTAAACACTACCATATAGTATATATGAGATACCATTTGTTATTTGTTAATTAATTTTGAATTCTTTTTTTTTTTTATTGGAATATCATATTGTAAATAAAATTATTAAAATTATTTCCTAATTTGCTAAATAAATAAAAATATATGCATAAATTATGGAATTAAAAATAAAATGAATAAAATAACAAATATGTAAAAATAAAGGAATATATTATATATTATATATTAAATATTCAGATCATGTGAGTTATCTGATTCCACCTCCATATACATATCAATTGCACGAATTCGAACACATTTCATAAAACAAAAAAAAGTAAAAATGCGTAAAGTCTAATTGAAACTATAATAATAAAGCAGCTTCACCCCTTTAAGAATATTTAAAAAAAAAAAAAAGTTTAAATCTATGTAAACTAGCTAAACTCAACGTAACCTATACTTAACGTATATATAATGTAATTTATTTTTACATTTAAAATTTATTTTGCTTTGCATTGTTAAAAAAAAAAACTCATCTGGCAGCGAGAGTGCTTTGTAGACTGTATTCGATTACGTAGATTTAAAAAAAAAATTGATTTGAACTTAATTGGAGGCAGATAACCCAAATGAGCCAAATATTCTTAATATATAAATATTCTTTATTCATTCATTCAGCTTTAGTAAAATTTTAGCTTCCCGGAAGGGTAAAAGAGGCCTCTATACAGAACTTCTTGGTAAGTTGGAATCTCTACAAACTTTCAGCGTTAACTTGGATTTCTAAAACTTTATTTCATTTAATATTTATTTAATAACTTCCAAAGGTATGTTAGCTAATTATTTTAGTATACAAAAAATTTATTTTAAATTATATAAAGTTTGTGATATTAATTTTACTTCTAGTTTATTATTAATATTATCAGTTGTAAACTTTTATCTAATCTTTGACATTTCATCAATTAATTGCAACTGAACTCACTCAGAATTATCGCACCAAGTAGAAAATATGACTGATGCCAGAATTTGTGTAATAAACATACGTTGTCGCGTCTGTGCAAGGAGATGACTAGGGGGATAGAGCAACACGTGGGACACGTACAATATTTATATTGAGAGATTACAACACGCACCTACAAACATTGCTACCTGAAAGTGCAACTGGTGGACGACGTCCCAACCATGGTGTAACTGGTCAACATGTGATCAAATAATACGTAACACCGCCTCTGATTCTGATGACTGCCTGCATTCGTCGAGGCAAACTCAATATGAAGTTCTAGATGTATTCCTGGGGTATGTTATCCCATACCTCAATCGCGACACATACATTACAGTCAGTGAATGGTAAGAAGTGCTGGCGCAGATCGTCGAACGACCCTCTTGAGACCGTCGCAATGATGTTCTATGGGGTTGAGGTCAGGGTTTCGGGGGAAGCCAGTCTAGTACCTGCCCGTCGATCTCGCGTAGGTAGTCTGTAACCGTCCTTGCAATGTGTGGGTGAGCATTATCGTGCAATGGAAGTGGTTCTGTAATGTTTGTTCCAGGTACATTCAACGACCCCGTGAATAGGAACGAGGGCGGTACGAGCGTCGAAACAAATACCGCTCTAGAATATTTGGGACTCGCCTCCGAACGGCTTCCTTGGTGCGATATTACATGAGCTATAACGCTCACCACATCTACGTCAAGTTATCACAACCATCTGTTGATATCAGGCATACCCTGGTTTTGTCTGTGAACAATACATTCTTTCAGTCGTCGATGATCCAGTGGGGGTGATTTCTATCGAATCTTAGTAGTTGTACTTAGAGCACGGCGTTGAAAAACGGCGTGGGAGCAGCCCTTATACCTGTCAGACTCGTTTCATGGAGCCTTCAACTGACAGTTACAGCTGAAATCTGCATATTCTTTACCTTCGCGAGGTCATTGAGAAACTCTATTTTACAACTCTTTCATCCGCAGATACTGCTCTTCCATACCCTTGCTGCTGCAATACTTTCAATTCTTGCAAAGCAATCGACTGATGCTGTACGTTAACTAAAACACCAAAATTCGTCGACATGGATAAAACTACCTTTAATTTATGTAGCATGCAGATCTTTCAAGAGGACACGTGATTCTGTACTATTTTTAGGTCTTCCACCTGCTTGGTGGCAAACCACGCGGATTGGAACATACATGCATGACGCCATATTTCCAACATGTTACGATAATTTTGAAGAGCAGTTTATAATAATGAATTGAATTCTGAAATTTGTAATAATTAGGTTAGTCGTTTCTTTACCATGCTATCCACATGGCCCAAGGCCTTGTATGTCGGTTTTCGAAAATTAAAACTGAAATCACCATCTCGTATAAAACTTAAAAGTACTTGGAGATCCTCCTTAATTTATAAATTACAAATTCTTTTAACAGCAATTAAAATTAGTTTAGGAGAAAAAAAAAATGGTATTGTGAAAAGTAAGTAAATTATAAAGTGAATAATAATAATTTTTATTTAAGAACTATATATATAATATATATATATATATATATATATAATATATATATATATATATATTATATATATATATATAAGTATATACTATATATAATATCATATATATATATATATATATATATATTATATAGCATATATATATATTATCAGTATATATATATATACTATATATATATATATATATATATATATATAATAAATATATATATATATAATATATATAGTATATTATATATATAATTATTATATATAATTATAATATATAATATAATATATATAATAATATATATAATAATTATAATATTAATATATAGTGTATTATATATACCTATATATAATTATTATTATAAAATATATATAATATTATATTATATATACTTAATATATATATAATATACTGTTTCCGCCTTGCACTCATGTTGGAGGGCCACCACCTGATTCTAGAAGCGAGCACCGTTCTATGGCGGCATCACAGTCGAGGAGGAAGACTTATAAGAGAAGTGTGGCGCGTGGGGGCTCGAGAGCGGAGACACCCCAGAAGAATCGCTTATTTGTGTCCGGAAATGTGATCATCTGTGCAGGTGGGACGGTGACATTGTCAGTTTAATCTATATTTTAGTATTGTATGAGTTTATGGGAACTGATCTGCTTCTGGCGAGGTCAATTTGGCCTCTCTGAACAGTGTATTCTCTATAGGGGAATTTTTGGAGGGTAGTTAACAAAAATAATTATTGGGGCGTTTTGTACGTACGTCTTCAATAAGTTGTGTTGATAGTGTAAGCCATACCTATTGGAGGGAGGGGGAAATATGTTAAATTTGTCAGAATTTTAGCTGGATGAGGAGGTGGGGATTTGATCTGTGTCGGGGAGATTGGAGAAGATTTGGCGACATTGGTGACATGGGTGGGTTGATTTAGAGTTTTCTGGTAGAAATTGAGTACCCTACCATCTCCAGGGATGAGTGGGACGATAAGAAGGATTTAATAGTCTGTTATGTACAATGTGAGATCGGGTGGTAGTCTTTAGTGATCCCAGTTGATAATTCTCGAAGCGGGTTTTTGTGTGATTTTGTAATTTATGTTGAGTAGATTTTGACGCGTGTGGGGAACGATGCGGGAAGCAGTTCTTATTTGTTCTAAGGAGTTGGTGTAAGTAGTAGGTAAGGTGAACGACGAGTATATAGAAGATATATGATATATATAATAATATATCATATTCTATATTATATAATATATATTATATAATATATATATATATATATTAATTATATTATATATATATATATATATATATAAGATAATATAGATTATATATATATATATAATATATATTATATTATATATATAGTATTATATATATATTATAATATATATATATATATAATATATATATATATATATATATATACTTATAATTATATATTATATATATATATGTAGAATATATTCTTATTTTTATAATACCCTTCTTGAATATTGCTTTGCCCGTGAGCGGTAGTGAATGATGTAAAAAAAAAAAAAAAAAAAAAAATATATATAATATATAATATATATCATATATTAAATATAGTATATATAATATATATAATATATATATAGTATACTATTATATATATATATATAATATATATATTATAATTATATATGATTATTATATATATATATATATAGTATATGATATATATAGTATTATATATAATAATATATATATATATATATAAAATATATTTATATATATATATATATATATTATAATATATATATATAGATATATATATATATATATATATTAAATATATATTATAATTATAATATATTATTATAATATAATATATATATTATATATTAATATATATTCGGCTTTCAAATATATTTAATATTTATATATACTTTATTATTTTTTTTTTTTTTTATTAATATATATAATATATATATTATATATTATTCTTTTCCACAAGACTGGGTGGTAGTGTGCGATACAATGCTACTGAAACATAAAAGTATGTAGAAGAACATGGCCACAATCGAAAAAGAAGCCAGCCTTTCGCCCCCTTCTTATACCTATTAGCTGAGAATCGTCGCAGTCAGAAAATCCACCCTAGAGCTTCACGGACACGACGGACCCTCACTATAGGCATATATCGTCAATTTAGGGTATCCCCTTCTGCCATTGTTTCTATTCCATAAGCCAGTCACAACCCCGCCATTCACTCCTATTATACATTTTCTTCTCGCTCTGCCAAACTCCATTTCTCATCCTCAGCATTCCTGCACGATCTCAATCCAATTTTTTCTTCTGGTCTCCAGCCGTTCTGATTATCAAACACACAACCACATATACATCCGCTTTAACCAACTACTCACTATCACATCCTTTCCACATGACCAAAACCATCTCAATTTTTACTTTCATTTATTCTCTCACTTATCCTTTTTACATAACACAACTCTCTAATACGTCTTTCCTTCATTTTACCAATTACTACTCACATCCTAACAGCCTAAGATCTGTCCATATGAACACGATTGTGCTTTAGAACCTATACCTCTCTATTCCAGCCATAGCTCACTATCTAATATATTAACACATGTTAACAAATACCATCATGTAAGACCCTAGTGCATTCAAGACTTAGTCCTTTTACATTCACAACTAGTTTTAATTGCACCAGCCACCTTCCTGCCATTCAACAACTTTCCTACTACACTCTTCATATCCGTACCCTTTTCATTCAAACATATATCCTTAAATATGTAAACTCAGACACTTTTTCAGAATTACTCACCAATTGTTAACATAACTTCATACCGAGGATTGTTCCCACTCACAACCATAAACATTACTCTTATCTAGTTTACTTTCAAACCCCTCCTTTTTACAAACCCTGCCAAAATATCTCTGCAATCCTCTCAAACTCTCTTCCGATCACCACACAAACACCAATCATCTTCAATATATAATAGGTAGGACACCCTCTTCTCTCTAAAATTCTCTATCATTCCAACACATCCTTTGCCACCCTCACCTCTTAATTCCTTCATAACCACCATCCCATATACAATGAATAACCAAGGATGTATCCCTACCTTTACTCCAGCTATATTAATATTAAACAAATCACTTTACGACCACATTTATTCTTTCCACGCATTCCTTCGTCATACTACTTTTGACTCCAATCTCAAGAAGCCTACACAAACACCTGCCATAGAGCATCTTTCCTATTAATCCTATTTACGCCTGTTGCCAAAATTCATAAAACCTAAATTCAATTTAATCTTCCAGAATTTTCTTCATCATCTTGTTTTGTGCAAGAACCAGGTCCACACACCACTCTACACTCCTAAGGATATATATATATATATATATATATATATATATATATATTATATATATATATATATATATATTATATATATATAATATATATCATATATAATAATAGTATATATATAAATATAATATATATATATATAAATATATAGATATAATATATATATATATTATATATATATATATGATTATATATATAAATATATTATATATTATATATATATAATATTATATATTATATATATAATATTAATAATATATATTATAATTACTATATATTAATATAATTATATATAATATATATATATTATATTATTATATATATATATATATAGTATAAATATAATATATATATATATAATAATAATATATATATATATATAAGTATATATTATAATATATATATTTATATATATTATATATATATATATATATAATATATATATATATATAAATATATTTTATAATATTATATATATTCAATATATAAATTAATCATTATATAGATATATAATATATATATATAATATATATATATATATCATATATAATTATATGAATAACTGATATATATATATATATATATATACTATAGTATAACTATATATATATAGATAATATATATATATATTATATATATATATATATATAGTATATAATAAATATATAAATATATATATATATATATATATATATACTTATATATATATATATATATAAAATATATAGAATATATATATATATAAATTATATATATATAATATATATATAATAGTAATATATATATTACTATATTATCATATAAAAATATATATATATATATATTCCTTATATATATATATATATATATATATATATATATATACTATATATATATACTATATATTTAATAATATATATATATATCATTATATATATATATATATATTATATAGATAATTTATATATATATATATCTCTATATATATATATATATAATTAGTAAATTAATATAATATATTATAAAATATATATATATATATATATATATATATATATATATATATAATATATATTATATATATATAGGTATATCATTGATATATATATATATATATAATATAATATTATTATATATATACATTATAGCTAAATATATATATAATAATATATATATATTATTATATATATATAGATTATATATATATATATATATATATATATATATTATATATATAATATAGATATAGTATATATATATATATATATATATACTATATTAATAATATTATATATATATATTATATAATATATATAGTATAGATATATATATATATATATATAATATAATGATATATATATATAAATATATTATATATAATATATATATACTATATAACTATATTAATACTATATATATATATTTTAATATATATATATAATTTTTATTTTTTTTTATTAGTTATTATTATTATTTTAATATTTTATTTTATTTTTTATTTATTATTTATTTATTTTTTTTATATTTTATTTATATGTATTTTATTTTTTATTTATATTGGTTTATGTGTTTATATTATAATTATTATTTGTTATTATTATTGTATGATCTTTTTGATAAGATATATGTATTTTATATACATCATAACATATATTCCTGGTTTTTATATCTCTTTATGATGATTAAGTATATGTATCTCTGGTTGTTTCTTAATTATCCTGGTGTTTAGTGGGTGGTGGGTTATCTATTATATTATTCGATAGTATATTATGTATATAAAAAATATTCATTAATTTTCAGGTTGTCAATTTTTTTTTTTTTAAAACGCTAAATATCATAATTAATGGTTTGTCAAATATTGTTTCTATTACTCCTCGATGAGTGTTATTTTTTATCTAGTAAGTAGCATTAGATTGTAAATACTATTAACAAATATGAAGAGAAATAAAATACCTTTAGTTTTCACGACATTCAACACAAAGTCAGTCGATCCTAGCTTATCTTTGAAATCCAGACGTGATTTTTATGATTTCATTCTCTCAATGTCTTAAGTAACCGCATCAATCATTTAAAGCTCTAAGATTGTCAGTTTGTCTTGATATTCTTTCATATAATATTTAAAGATCAATAAAGATCCTTTTGCAAGCCAGGCAATTTCTACATTCTCATCCGAAAATAAAATGTAAGATATGTACTTTACACTTCATTTAACCAGTTATTTTGTGGTTAAGGATCTCCATTGGTAGTTTGAAAGAGTATGGCCAGTCTCTATTTTATTTTTTAAAGAAAGGAGAGAAAAGTTTTAAATTTTCAGTAGGCTGCGTTAACCAATATAATTTTCCTACCTGAGAGTACAAGTCTTAATTTGCTTGGTATACTAGTATTTTTAGACAGTTTATCAAGTTTTTAATACTTCTTTGTTGGCTCACTTTTATTAAACACTTCTCTCCGAAACACTGTCAAGATTAAAGGTCTCGTTTGGACAACATGTACCAGAGGAAAATCAGCGGGGTTATAGACCGCCCAGGAGAGCTTTTTTTCATTCAAAATTTTCTTCAGGGTCCCTTTTTTTCAAAGGTTTGAAAAGTCCACACACAGTTCTAGTATAGCCTACTAGACTGACTTTTATGGATTAAATGTATATGGACGAGGAAATTTTATTAACATGATTAAAGCTGCCTCAACATATCTAAATGAATTACTTACCTTAATCATGTAGCGATACTTGCTTGTTCGATTTCTTCTTTTTCTTGTTGCTGCCCTCTTATTTATTGTTAAAAGTCTTTTAGAATAAAGATAGCGAAGCGATTTTGTTTTTACCTATCGAAACAGGATATTAAAGAAAAGCAAATTTGCTAAAAAGTAGATAAATTCCAACCCCTAAAAAAGAAAAAGACATTTTTTATCAGAAAACGCCGCTTTTCTCTTAATTCCAAGTAAGTTAACCTCTGGTTTTAGCTTATGGTCTTAGAAGTCAGTGTTTGAACATATTTCTTTTATTAAATTATTAATCGTTATATGCAATTCCTCCAGAAATATAAGTCGTAGAAAAGTGATTTTGACTTTTTTAAATGCCGTTCAGGTGAGGAATGTAGGGATGTCTTTGAGATTTTAAGATGTGTTATACTTTTGGAAGACAGGCTCCTTAATTAATTTTGTCAAAATTTTTGAAAAATGTTAAATTTTGGATTTTTTGTTGTTCAAACATTATAAAATGACCAACTTTTGATAATAAAGTCATATAAAAATGATTTTACATTTTTAGACATGCCTTTCGTTTGTGAAAATGGTAGGGTTGTCTTTCGATTTTAAGAGCTGTTATACTTTGAGTAACAGCTCTTAATTAAATTTTTGTCTCAAAAATTTTGAAAATGTAAATGTTGGATTTTTTGTGGTTCAAACATATAAATTACATGTAGCTCCTGAAATACAAGTATATATAAAAGATGTTTTGACATTTTTAGAACTCTTTCCGTAGTGAGAATTACGGTCTTTGGCAATTTTTAAGCTCGTTATACTTTTGGAGATAACAGGCTCATTAATTTATTTGTTGTCAAAATTTTGAAAATGTAAATTTTTGGATTTTTGTTCAAACATATAAATGACCACAGCTCCTGAAATACAAGTCATTTATAAAAGTGGTTTTGACATTTTTAGAATGCCTTCTGTGAGAGCAATACTAAGGGGTGTCTTTGGATTTTTTAATAGCTGTTTACTTTTGAAGTAACAGCTACTAATTAATTTTGTCAAAATTATTGAAAACTTAAATGTTTTTTATTTGTGTCGTTTCAAACATAGTAGAATGACACTATGCTCCTAAATACAAGTCAACATAAACAGTGACATTATTGACATTTTTAGGAATAAAAAGAATACGCCTTTTTCGTGTGGAAAAAAAAAAAAAAAGTTTTGAAGGGTTTTTTTTTTTTTTTTGGAAATTTTATAACAGGCTGTATATACTTTGGAAGTAACAGCTCTTAATAATTTTTGATCAAAATGTTGATAAATGTAAAAAAAAAAAAAAATTTTTGATTTTTGGGTCTTAAACATCATTAAATTACGCCATACCTCCCTGAAACAAAATACTCTTTTTATGTTAAGGGCATGCTTCAATATTTGGCTGGGCTGGTCCCCATTTTCAAGCCGCACCTAAAAAAATAGAATCATAAAATCTCGGAATTTTCCAGCCATTTATGACTATATTAAAACACCAAAAATGTAGCTTATTTTTGCCCTCTCAAAACGTTTCGTTTTTTGGTGTTTATCTGTGCTGTAGTCATTCTTTCAGAATTTTCAAATTTCAAAACCATGTTTTTGACAATTTTCTTATATCAAAATTCATAATTTTGGAAATAACTTCAAAACGATGAAATATTTGCAGAGATATAGTCGCGAATTACTTCAAATAATTAGCATAGAACTTTCGATTTATGAGTTCTTGGCTCAGCCTTGTCCAATTTCCAAACCCATTTTTTTTGAATTTGAAAAGTGAAAAATTAAAATATTTTTTATTTTACTCAGCCGATCAACATCAAATTTTCCAGGCTTGTACAATCGGCAAGATGCATCTTTTTTACTTTGATAATTTTTATGTATACTCAAAAGAAAATTTTAAAAAAATTTTCAAATTTTTTTTTTGTTGAAAATTTAGTCTAAGGCTGAAAATTCCGAATTTTCTGTCCATTTTTAGGTGGGGCTGAAAACTGGGATCAGCCCCAGCCAAAGATGAACGCTCCCTTAACATTTTATAGAATGCTTTCGTGTGAGAATACTAAGGTGTTTTCGGATTTTTATTTAATAGCTGTTATACTTTGGAGTAACAGTCTTAAAATTGTTGCATCAAAATTTGAAAAAATATACAATTTTGGATTTTGTGTTCAAACCTATAAATGACCATAGCTCCTGAAATACAAGTCATATAAAAATGATTTTGACATTTTTAGAATGCCTTTCGTGTGAAGAATGTTAGGATGTTTTTGGATTTTTAAGAGCTTTATACTTTTGGAGTAACAAGTTTACTTAAATTAATTTTTGTCAAATTTTGAAAAAATGTAAAATTTTGGATTGAATTATCTTGTGCATTCAACATATCAAATGAACATACGCTCCTGACTAATACAAGTCATATTAAAAGTGGTTTTGACATTTTTAGAATGCTTTCGTGTGAAGAATAGGGTGTCTTTGGATTTTTAACAGCTGTTATACTTTTGGAAGTAACAGGCTCTTAATTAATATTTTGTCAAAATGTTGCGAAATGTAAATTTTGAATTTTGCGGTTCAAACATCATAAATGCACCATGCTCCTGAAATAATAAGTCATATGAATTGATTTTGACATTTTCTAGAATGCCTTTCGTCGGAGAATTACTAGGGTGTCTTTGAATTTTTAATAGCTATTATACCTTGGAGTAACAGGTGCTTAATTAATTTTTGTCAAAATGTTGAAAAATGTAAATTTTGGATTTAACAAAATGTAATGTTCTTGTAATACTACAAAGCTCCATTAAAACAAGTCATATTAAAGATGAGTTTGACATTTTAGAATGCCTTTGTAGTGCAAGAATGTTAGGTGTCTCTTGGATTTTTAATAAGCTGTTATCCTTTGCGAGTACAGGCCTCTTTAAATTAATATTTTGTACAAAATTTTGTAAAAATGTAAATTTTGGGATTTTTGTGGTGTTCAAACATATAAATGACAATAGCTCCTGAAATACAAGTTATAAAGAGGTTCTTAAAATTTTTAGAATTCCCTTCGTGTGAAGAATGTTAAGGTTTCTTTGCGAATTCTTAATAGCTGTTATACCTTTGGAGTAACAGGCTCTTAATTTATTTTAGTCAAAATGTTGAAAAGATAATTTTTGATTATTGTGTTCAAACAGTAAATGACCCTACCCTAGATCACTGAAATAACAATCAGAAAGTGGTTTGTTGAATATTTTTAGAATGCTTCTCGTGGAAGAATTGGTAGGGCTTGTCTTTTTGATTTTAAAGTGTCTATACTTTTGAGTAACAGCTCTATTATTTTTGTAAAATTTTGAAAAATGTATCAATTTTGGATTTTGTGGTTTCAAACATATAAATGACAGTTTTAGAATGCCTATTGGTAGGAGGAACTACTAAGTGTTCTTCGGATTTTAATAGCGTTAATACCTTTGGATAACAGCTCTTAATTAATATATTTGCTCAAACATGTAAAAAAATGTAAAATTTTTGATTTTTTGTGGTTCAAAACATATAAATGACCCTACCCTAGCTCCTGAAATACAAGTCATATAAAAGTGGTTTTGACATTTATAGAAATGCCTGCGTGTGAAGGAATGTTAGGGCATACTTTGAGAGTTTTATAGCCTGTTATATATTGGAGTAACAATCTCATTAATTAATTTGTATGTCCATAAATGTTGATCTAAAATATAAAATTTTTGGATTTTTGTGTTTCAAACAAATAAATGGCCAATAGCTCCTGAAATAAAAGTCATATAAAAGTTGATTTTCTGACATTTTTAGAAGCCCTTCGTGTGAGACAGAAATAATAGGTTGTCTTTATAATTTTTAATAGCTGTTATACGTTTGGAGTAACAAGATATTAATTAATTTTATGTCAAAAAATTTGAAAAATATAAATTTTTGGATTTTGTGTTCAAACATAAAAATGACCATAGCCCCTGAAATACAAGTCATATAAAAATGATTTTGACATTTTTAGAATGCCTTTCTGTGAAAGAATGTTAGGGTGTTTTATTTTTTAATAGCTTGTTATATTTGGGTAAACAGGCTCTAAATTAAGTTTTTTCAAAAAAATTTGTGAAAAAATGTAAATTTTTATTTTGTGTCAACATATAAAAATGACTAAACGCTCCGAAATACAATCAGCATAAAAGGATTTTGCATTTGTTAGAATGCTTCGTTGAAGATGTTAGAATATCTTTGGATATTTTACAGCTTTAACCTTTGAGTAACAGGCTAATAATTAATTTTTAAAAGTTTTTGAAAATGTAATTTTGTAGATTTTTGTGGTTCAAACATAAATATCAATTCCCATAACTCCTGAATAACAAGTTATATAAAAGTGGTATTTTGACATTTTTAGAATCCTTTCGTGTGAAGATGTTAGGGGTTCTATTGGAATTTATAATAGCCTGTTCATTTACTTGGGTACAGCGCTCTTAATTAATTTTGTCAAAATTTTGAAAATGTAATTTTGGATTTTTCGTCGTTCAAACATAAATAATGACCATAGCTACTAAACAGATACAAGTCACATATGAGTTGATTTTAATTTTTAGAGATGCCTTTCGTGCGAGGAAAAAATAGGGTGTCTTCCAATTTTTTAATAGCTGCTTACTAGTTTTGACTAACAGGCTCTTACATTTAATTTTTGTCAAAATTTTGAAAAAAAATTTGGTTGTTGTTGGCGATTATTTTGTCGTTCGAACATATAAGACCATTAGCTCCTAAAACAAGTATATAAAAAGAGGATTGCAATTTAGAATGCCTTTCGTAGTGAAGAATGTTAGGTGTCTTTGAATTTTTAATAGTTGTTATAGTTTTGAGTAACAAGTCTCTAATTAATTTTTGTCAATATTTTAAAAAATGTAAATGTTTGGATTTTTGTAGTTCAAACATATACATATGACATTAGCTCATGAAAAATAAGAGTCACATAAAAGTGATTTTGACATTTCTAGAATGCCTTAGTGTGAAAGAATGATAAGGGTGTCTTTAGGATTTTTACTAGCGTCATAACCTTTTGATGCTAATCATGGCTCTTAAATAATTTTTGTCAAATTTTGCAATATGAAATTTTAGGATTTTGTAGTTCAAACATATTAATGGCTATTCCTCCTGAAATACAAGTCATATGAAAGTGATCTAAACCATTTTTTAGAATGCCTTCGTGTGAAGGACATACTTAAGTGTAGTTTTCGGATTAAACTGCTTATACTTTGGCTTAGTAATTAATTTAGTAATTAATTATTACCATACGAATTAATTTTGTCAAAATCGATGGAAACAATATAAATTTCTTTTGGATTTTTGTCCGGAATTTCAACATTATAATATGACCATTATCTCTGAAATACAAAGTCATTTAAAAGTCGGATTTGACGATTTTCTAGAATGCCTTTCTGTGTAGAATTTAGGGTGTCTCTTATATATATTAATGGTTTACTTTCTGCCCAGTCAACAGGCTCTTGATTAACATTTGTCATATACTGTATGAAAATACTAAATTTTTCGATTTTATTATGTTCGAAAATAGAACGATGACCATAGCTCCTGAAATACAAGTCATATAAAAGTGCTTTTTTGACATTATTAGAATGCCTTTTGTGTGAAATGTGCAATAGGGACTTCTTCTATACTATTTAATAGTGTTATACTTTGGCCAGTAAACAGCTACTTCACAATTAATTTTTGTCAAAATTTTGAATCAAAATAGCTGAAAATGTTATTTTTTGTGATAAGTCTCCAAACACATATAAATGCCACCATAGCACCTGAAATACAAGTTACACCCATCAAAGTCGATTTTTTAATTTAGACTGCCATTTCGTAATGTTGTGAGAATAACTAGGGTGTCTCTTTATATTATTTAATATGCTGTTATACTGTTTGGGCCCAGGGCCAGTTAAAAAAAACAACAGGTTTTAATTAATTTTGTCAACAATTGTGAAAAATAATAAATTTTTGGATTTTTGTGCTTCAAACATATAATGAACCATTATTCTCCTGAAATTACAAGTTCATATAAAGCGAGATTTTGACATTTTTAGATGCTTATCGTGTGAAAGAATTTTAGGGATGTCTTTAATTTTTATTAGCTGTTCTACCTTTCGAGTAACAGATATTAATTAATCGAATAGAAAAATATTGAAATAAATTTCTAAATTTTGACGATTTTGAGATTCAAACTACTATAAATTTCATAGCTCCTGAATACAAAGTCACATAAAGTGACTTTTAACATTTTTAGAATGCCCTTGTTGATAGGAATATTAGAATGTCTTCGGATTCTTATACAGTGTTAACTTTTGAGATTAACAGGCTCTTAATTTATTTTTTTTTGTCAAAATGTTGAAAAATGTAAAATTTTGGATTTTTGTGGTACTTATATCTCTCTTATCTCTAAATACAAGTCATATAACAAGTGATTTTGAACATTTTTAGAAATGCCTTACGTCGCGTACTATAGAATATAGAATAGGGAAGAGTCAGATTTTAAAGAGAATGTTAGGATGTAAAATATGAACAGGCTACTCATTGACATTTTGTCAAAATGTTAAAAAATGTCAACTTTGGATTTCAGCATCTAAGCAACTAAATAAATGACCATAGCTCCTGAAATACAAGTCATATAAAAGGGGTTTTGACATTTTTAGAATGCCTTTTCGTCGTGAAGAATGTTAGGTACTTTGGATATTGATAGCTGTTATACTTTGATGATAACAGCTCTTAATTAATTTGTCAAAATTTTGAAATTATAAATTTGTCTTATTTTGGTCGTTCAAACATATAAAAGGCGGAGGCCTTAGCTGTTAGGAAAGTACTATATAAAATGTTGGTTTTGAGTTTCTGTTTTTTATAAATAGCTTGTCGATATATGTATATATATTTTGAATAAATATTACGTTTGGAATAACAGGCTCTTAATTAATGTTGAAAAATGTAAATTTTTGGATTTTTGTGTTCAAACATATAAAATGACCATAGCTCCTGAAATACAAGTCACATTAAAAGTTGATGTGACATTCTTTCATAGAATGCCTTCGCTGTGAGAATACTAGGTGTCTTCGCATCTTTTACGAGCTGTAATACTTTGGAAAACAGAATATAGTTACTTTTTGTCATAAACTGTATATGAAAAAGGGAAATTTTTGGATTTTTGTGCTTCAAAAACATTTACATGACCATAGCTCCTGAAATTCAAGTCATATAAAAGTGATTTTGACATTTTTAGAATGCCTTTCGTGAGAGCAATACTAGAGTTTATCTTCGAATTTTAATAGCATGCTTATACCTTTTGGAGTAACTGTCGTCTTAAAAATAATTGATAATGATGTTTGATTAATATAACCATTTTACTAGGATTTCTGCATTTAAAACATATAAGATGACCATAGCTCTGACAATACAAGATCACATTACAAAGTAGATGTTGAACATTTTTAAGAATGCCTTATCGTGATGAGAATACTAGGCTTGTCTTCGCAATTTTTAAAGATGTTAATACTATTTGAAGTAACAGGCTCTTAACTCCCCTATTTATTGTCAAATGATAGAGAAATGTAATTTTTGGATTTTTTGTAGTTTCAAAATCATTAAATGCCGAATACGCTCCTTGAAATTCACAGTCATATAAAAGTATTTTTGACATTCTTTAGAATCCTTTCGTGAGAGCAATATAGGGCCATATCTTCCGATTTTTAATAGCTTGTTATTACTGCTTTTCTGATGACATTCCTGCTTAATAATTTGTTAATGATGCAAATGTAAATTTTTGGATCTTTGTGGTTCAAACATATAATGAAAGCTCCTGAAATACAAATCATATAAAAGTGATTTTGAATTTTTTGAAATTGCCTTCGTGTCTAGCAAATACATAGGTGTTTCTAGATTAGTTAATAGCTGTATATATTTTGGAAGTAACAGGCTCTTAAAATTAATTTTTGTCAAGAAATGTTAAAATGTAAACTTTCGGAATTTGTGGATTCAAAACATCATAAATACCAATAGCTCCTGAAATACAAGTCATATAAAAGTGTGATTTTACATATTTTAGAATGTTTTATATTAATTGATAGGACTAGCGGTGTCTTCGGATTTTAATAGCTGTATATACTTTTGGAGTAACAGGCTCTTAAATAATTTTTGTCAAAATGTTAAAAACTAAATATAAATATTTTGAATTTTTTTTAGATACAAAACATATTAAATGACCATAGTTCCTGAAATACAAGTCATATAAAGTTGATTTTGACATTTTAGAATGCCTTTCGTGTGAGGCAATACTATAGTGTGTTCGGATTTTTAATAGCTGTTATAATTTTGGAGTAACAGGCTTTAATTATTTTTTTAAATGTTGAAAATGTAAAATTTTGGGATTTTTGTGGATTTCAAACAGATAAATGACCAATAGCTCCTGAATTTACAAGTCAATTATAAAGTGATTTGAGCATTTTAAATGCCTTCCGTGAGAGAATACTAGGTATCTTCGATTTTTTAAGCTGTTATACTTTGCTGTAACAGCTCTTTAATAAGCTTTGTCAAAATGTGAAAATGTAAAATTTGGAATTGTGGTTCAAACATATAATGACCATAGCTCCTGAAACACAATCAATATAAAAGTATTTGACATTCATTAGAATGCCTTCGATTGTCGAGGATTTATAGTGGCTTCGGATTTTTAATAGCTGTATACTTTGAGTAACAGTTTTAAGATTAATTTTTGTCAAAATGTAGAGAAATGTAAAATTTTGGATTTTTGTGTTCAAACATATAAACTACCCTAGCTCCTGAAATACAAGTCATACAAAAGTTGATTTTTACATATTTATAGAATGCCTTTCGATGCTGAAATACTAGGGTGTCTGCGAGATTTTAATAGCTTTACCTATTTTTGGAAGATAACAGGCTCTTAAATCTAATTATTTTAAAATGATTAAAAAATGTAAAATTTTGGATCTTGTGTTCAAAACTATAAATGACCAGCTCCTGAAATACAAAGTCATATACAAGTGCATTTATGACATTTCTAGAATGCCTTTCGTGAGAGATATAGTATCTTCGAATTTTTAATGCTGTATATACTTATTGGCCAGTTAACTGGCTCTTAAAAATTTTGTCAAAATGTGTGAAAAAATATAATATTCTTGGATTATTTGATTAGTTCAAAACATATAAACTGACCCATAGCTCCTGAATACATCACATAAAAGATAGATTTTGACATTTGTTTTAGAATGCCTTTGTCGTGAGGCAATATAGTTGATCTTCGATTTTAATAGCTTTGATACTATTTGGAAGTAACAGGCCTTAACTAATTTTTGTCACAAAAATGCTTAGAAGAAATGTTAATATTTTTGGATTTTTGTCAAAATAGGTTAAATGGACCATACTCCGAAATCCAAGTCATATAAAATATTGACATTTTATAGAATGCCTTATCGTGAGAGACAAACAGGGTATCTTCGGATTATTTAATAGCTGCTTACTACCTTGGGTAACAGCTACCTAATTAATTTTTATATTCAAAAATGTTGAAAATTTTAAATTTTGGGATTTTGTGGGTTCAAACATATAAAATGACATAGCTCCTAGAAATACAATCATTAATAAGTGAATTTGACATTTTGATGCTTTCGTGTAGCAATACTATTCTTCGGAATTTTTAATAGCTGTATATACTCTTTTGGAGTAACAGGCTCTTAATTAACTTTTTTCAAATTTAGAGACATTTTGTTCAATTTTGTGGTTCAAACACATAAATGACCATAGCTCCTGAAATACAAAGTCAATATAAAAGTGATTTTGACTTTTTAGAAATGCCATCGTGGGAGCACATACGATAGAGGTATCTTCGGATTTTTAATAGCAGTTATACTTTGGAGTAACAGCTCTTAAATAAATTTTACTGCTTTAAGGTATGGAAAAATGTAAATTTTTTAATTTTTTTAGAGTTCACAACATATTAAATGACCATTACTCCTTAAATACAAGTCATATAAAAATGATTTTGACATTTTTAGATGTCTTTCGGGTGAGGAATACTAGGGTGTCTTCGGATTTTTTAAAGCTGCTATATTTGAGTAACAGGTCTCTAACTTGAATTTTTGTCAAAATGTACGAGAATAGTAAATTTTTGGATTTATTGTGATTTAAACATATAACATACCATACTCCTGAAATACAAGTACATATAAAAGTGATTATTGACATTCTAGAATGCCTTCGGTGAGGATTACTAGCGGTGTCTTCGTGATTTTAATAGCTGTATATCCTTTGGATAACAGGCTCTTTAATTAAGTTTTGGTCAAAATTAGAGAAATGTAAATTTTTGATTTTTGTGTTCAAAATATTAAAGCTAACTCCTGAAATACAAGTCATTAAAAGTGATTTTGACATTTTTAAGAATACCTTTCGTGTGAGGAATACTAGGGTCTCTTCGGATTTTTAAATAGCTGTTATACTTTTGAAAACAGGCTTTAATTAATTTTTTTCAAAATGTTGAAAAATGTAAAGTTTTGTCGATTTTGTGAGTTCAAACATATCAAATGACAAACTCCTGAAACTACCAAGTACAATATAAAATGATTTACATTTTATAGAATGCCTGCGATGTAGGCATACTAGTGTGTCTTCGCATTTAATAGCTGTTTATACTTTTGAAATAACAGGCTCTTAATTAATTTTTGTCAAAATGTGTAAAAATGTAAATTTTTGGATTTTTGTGTTCAAACATATAATGACCAAAGCTACTGAAATATAAGTCATAGAAAAGTGATTTTTATTTTAGAATGCCTTCCGTTGAGAGCAATTACTAGAGGTATCCTTCCGATTTTTAATAGCTGTATGTACTTTTTGTAAACAGGACTCTTAAAATAATTTTTGTCAAAATGTTGTGAAAAATGTAAATTTTTGGATTTTTCGTGGTTCAAACATATAAATGACCATACCTCCCTGAAATACAAGTAATATAAAATGATTTTGAATTGTTTAGAAAATCCTTTGTGTGAGAATACTATCATGTGTCCTTTGATTTAATAGCTGTATTACTGTTGCAGTACAGGCTTATAATTAATTTTTGTCCAAAACATTAGAGAATGAAATTTTGATTTTTGTGGTTCAAACATATACAGACCATAGCCTTCTGAAATACAAGTCAGATAAAAGTGATTTGGATCATTTTTAGAATCACTTTCGTGGAGAGCAAATTACTAAGGTTATCTTCGGTTTTAATAGCTGTATACTTTTGGAGTAACAGGACTTAACTTAATTTTTTTTTCAAAATGTTGAAAATTAAATTTTTGGATTTTTTGTGTTCAAACATATACAAGACTCGTCCTGAAATACCAATCATATAAAATGTGATTTTGACTTTTTTTAAGGCCTTTCGTTTAGCAAATACTTAGGGTTGTCTTCGGATTTTTAAACTTCTATACTTTTGGCTATAACAGGCTCTTACCAGAACTGTCGCATCTTTTAAATTTTGAAGAATGTATAAATTTTTGGAAGCAAGCAAAACATTATAAATATCATAGCTCCTGAAATACAAGTCATGTAAAAGTGATTTTTACATTTTTATAGCAAGAAATACCTTTCGTGTGAGGAAATACTAGGGTGTCTTCGAATTTGTAATAGCTGTTATAATACTTTTGGAGTATCAGGCTCTTAATTAATTTTTGTCAAAATGTAGAGCAAAATGCATTTTGATTTTTTTAGTTCAAACATATAACATGTGTATTAGCTCCCTATAATCTGGTCATTTAAAATCAAATTTTACAATTTTAGAATGCCCTTCGTGTGAGGAAATAACTAGGGTTTGTCTTCGAGATTTTTAATATGCTGTAGTTTACCTTCGAAGAGTAAAAGCCCTAAAGCAATTTTTTTTAAATTATTTTGAAAAGTTGTAAATTTTAGATTTTTGTGTCAAAATATCTAAATGACCATACTCCTGAATAACAAGTCATATAAATATTTTGACATTTTAGAATGCCTTTCGTGTGAGAAATACTAGGTAGCTTCGCAAAAATTTTTTAATAGCTGTTATACTTTTGGTGTAACAGCTCTTAAATAAATTTTTGTACAAACAAATGTTGAAATGTAACATTTTTGGATTTTTGTAGGTTCAAACATATTGAAATTGACCATAGCTACGAAACACAAATCATAAAAAAGTGATTTTGACATTATTAGAATGTCTTTCGTGTGAGGACTACTATGGTGTCTTCGGAATTTTAATAGCTGTTATTACTTTTGGAGTAACAGGTTCTTAATTAATTGTTTCAAAATGTAGAGAAAATTGTTATAATTTTGGATTTATTTGATGGGTTCAAACTATATAAATTGACCATACTCCTGAAATACAATCATTATAAAAGTGATTTTACATTTTTAAGAATGCCGTTTCGTGTGCGAGGAAAACGATGGTGACTTCAATTTTTAATATATGTTATACTCTGGACTAATAGCTCTTAACTAGTCTCTTGTACAAAATTGTAAGAAATCTAATTTTGGATTTTTGTGTTAAACAATATAATGACATAGTCTGAAATACAATCATTATTAAAAGTGATATTTGACATTTTTAGAATAGCCTTCGTCTGAGGAATACTAGGGTCTCGGATTTGCTAATAGCTGTTATTACCTTTGGCAGTAACAGGATCTTAATTAATTTTTGATCAAAATTAGAGAAATGTAAAATTTATTGGATTTTTTGGTTCAAACACTATAAATGACCATAGCTCCTGAAATACATGTCATATATAAAAGTGATTTTGACATTTTTAGAATGACTTTCGTGTGAGGAATACTAGGGCGCTTCGATTTTTAATAGCGTTATACTTTTGCAGTAACAGGTCCTTAATTAATTTTTTCTAGATTTTTTCTAAAAATGTAATTTTTGCACTTATTTGTGGATCAAACATATAAATGACCATTAGTCCTGAATATACAGTCATATAAAAGTGTTTTCGACATTTTTAGAATGCCCATGTGAGAGCAAACATAGTGATTTCGAGATTTTTAATAGCTGTTATAACTTTGGTGTAAGAGGTGTTGCAAATTTCAAAATGTATGAAAATGTGTTGACTTCGGATTTAAAACACCGTATCGAAAGAATTTTAGTGAGACATAGCCTGAATTTTATGAGACAAACAATAAAAGTAATTTTGACATTTTTAGAATGCCTTTCGTGAGAGAATACTAAGGTGTCTTCCAATTTTTAATAGCTGTTATACTTTTGGAAGTAACAGGCTCTTAATTAATTTTTGTCAAAATGTTGAAAAATGTAAATTTTGGATTTAACAAAATGGCATTGTCCGAGCCGAGGAAATACAAGTAATATAAAAGTCATTTTTTCATTTTTAGAAAACCTTTCTTAAAAGAAATACAAGGGTATCTTCGGATTTTTAATAGCTTATACTTTTTGGCAGTAACAGGCTCTTAATTAATTTTTTCGAAATGTTGGAAGGAAGGATATTTTTGGATTTTTGCTGGTTCAAACATATAAATACCATAGCTCCTGAATTAATCATATAAATGATTTTGACATTTTGAATGCCTCGTTTAAGCATTACTAGGGTGTCTTCGATTTTTATACTTTATACTTTGGGTAAAGGCTCTTAAATTATTTTTTTCAAAATGTAGAGAAATGTAATTTGAGATTTTGGGGTCAAAACATTATAAAATACCATAGCTCCTAAATACACAGTCATATAAAAGTGATTTTGACATTTTTTATGCCTTCGTGTTAGCAATATAGGTGTCTTCGATTTTTAATAACTGTATACTTTTGGAAAGTAACAGACACTTTATTAATTTTTACAAAATTTCAGAAAACACTTTCATCGATGTTTGGTTACATATAAATGACCCTACCCTAGCTCCTGAAATACAAGTCACATAAACAGTGATTTTACATTCTCTAGAAATGCCTTTCTGGACGAATACCTAGGCGTGTCTTTCGCATTTTAATAGCCATGTTAATACTTTTGGATAACAGGCTCTTAAATTAATTTTTTTGTCAAAATTGTAGACGTTAGAGAATTATAAATTTTTGGATTTATTAGTTCAAACATACTAAATTACCATAGCTCCTGAAAACAAGTCGCTTTTGGCGTTGTTAGAATGCCTTTCGATGTGAGAATACTAGTTGTTTCGCATTTTTAATATTTGTTAGACTTGGAGTAAACAGCTCTTAAAACTAATTTTTGTCAAAAATGCAGAGAAATGATTAAATTTTGATTTTGATGGTTCAAACATATACAATGACCATTAGCTCTGAATCACAAGTCATATAAAAGTGTGATTGACCATTTTAGAATGCCTTTCGTGAAGACCAATACACTAGGTATTTCGGATTTTGTAATACGTAATACTTTGGAAAGTAACAGAGTAACAGGCTCTTAATTAATTTTTTTCAAAATGTTTAATAATGTAAATTTTTCGATTTTTGTGATTCAAACATATTAAAATGACAGAGCTCCTTGAAATACAAGTCATATAAAAGTGATTTTGACATTTTTTTGACCATGCATTTGTGTGAGGAATACGAAGGTTCTTTCGGATTTTTAATAGCTGTTATACTTTGGAGTAACAAAAAATAATTAAATTTTTTTCAAAAGTTAAAATGGGAAATTTTTGAATTTTTGTGCTTCAAACATATAAATGACCATTAGCTCTGAAATACAAGTCATTAAAAGTGATTTTGAATTTTTTAGAATTGCATCGTAGAGACAATAAACTAGCGTATCTGATTTTTAATAGCTTCTATACTTTTGGAGTAACAGGCTCTTAATAATTGTTGTCAAAATGTTTGAAAATGTAAAATTTTGGATTTTTGTGTTCCAACATATAAATGACCATAGCTCACTGAAATTACAAGTCATATAAACGTGATTTTGACATTTTATAGAACCTTTCGTGTGAAGGAATACTAGCGTTCTTCGGGATTTTTTAATAGCTGTATATACTCTGGAGTAACAGGCTCTTAATTAATTTTTGACAAAATGTAGAAAATATTAAATTCTTTGGATTTTTTTAGTTCAAACATATACAATGACTCTAGCTCCTGAAAACAGTTCACTAACAAAAGTGATTTGACATTTTTAGTAATCCCTTTGTGGAGAATACATAGAAGTTCTTCGGATTTTTATAGCTGTTATACTTGGACAGTAACAGGCTTTATTAAGTTTTTTCAAAATGTTGAAAAATGCTAAATTTTTATATTTTTGGTTCAAAACCATAAAATTGACGTTAGCTCTGAAATACAAATCATCTATAAAAGTATTTCGACATATTTAGAATGCCTTCCATAGAGAGAAATTCTAGCGATATCTCTCGGAATTTTATAGCTGTTATACTTTGTTGATAACAGGTCTTAAATAGCTTGTCAGAAATGTTGAAAAATGTAATTTTTTGAGGATTTTTGTGTTCAAACATATAAATGACCATTAGCTCCTGAAACACACTCATACTAAAGTGATTTTGACATTATATAAGAATCCTTCGTGTAGAATTTACATATAGTGTCTTCGATTTTTACATAGACTTGTTTATACTTTGCGAGTAAACAGTTCTTAATATAATTTGTGTCAAAAGTGTAGAGAAATGTAAATTTTTGAATTTTTGTGGTTCAAATCAATATACAAGCATAGCACCGAAAAAAGTCATTATAAAGTACTGCTGACCACTATTTTAGAATGTATTGTTGGGAATACAGTAGGGTGTCTTCGAATTTTAATAGCTGTTATACTTTGGGAGTAACAGGGTTCTTAATTAATTATTGTCAAAATTATTGAAAAATGTAAATTTTGGGATTTTTGTGGTTAAAACATATAAATGACCATAGCTCCTGAAATTCAAGTCACATATAAAATTGATTTTGACATTTTTAGAATGACTTTCGTGTGAGGAATACTAGGCGTGATGCTTTCGGGATTTTTAATAGCTTTTTATACTTTTGGTGTAAGCTCTAATTAATTATTTGTCAAAATGTAGAGAAATGTTAAATTGGATTTTTATTAGTTCATAACATATAAATGACCATACTCCTGAATACAATCATTATTAAAAGTGATGATTTTTGACATTTGTAGAATCTTCCTAGACAATACTAAGGGTTAATTCTTCGGATTTTTAATAGTGTAAAATACTTTGAAAGTAACAGGCTCTTAACTAAATTTTGCTCAAAATGTAGAAGAAATGTCAATTTTGGAATATTTGTTGGTTAAACATCATAAATGACCATAGCTCTAAATACAAGTCATATAAATGATTTGACATTTTTAGAATGCCATTCGTGAGTGGAATACTAAGGTGTCTTCGAATTTTTAATAGCTGGTATACCTTTCCCTATAACACTCTATAAATTAATTTTTGGTCAAAAGTAGAGAAATGTACAATTTTTGCATGTTTGTCCGTTCTAAACATATACAATACCATATGTTCCTGAAATTACAAGTCATTATACAACAGTGATTTTGACATTTTTAAATGCCTTTCGTGTGAGGAATACTAGGTCTCTTCGAATTTTTAATAGCTGTTATTCTTTTGGAGTAACAGCTTATAAAATTAATTTTTTCAAAAATTGAAAAGTAAATTTTTGGATTTACTTTCAGCTATCAAACATAATTAACAATACACATAGCTACCTGAAAAATACAAGTCATATAAAAAGTGATTATATTGACAATATTAATAATTGAAATGCTCATTAATTATTGTTAGACAAATTTAATACATGAGGGTATGATCTATCTTAAGTATTATTATAATAGCTGATATATATATCATATTATTTGAGAGATGCACCCATAAAACCGAGGTCTTCATTAAATAAATTTATTTTTATTCCAAAAAATGATTTTTCAATAATAAGTATAATTTCTACTTTACAAAATATTTATGTATAATATGTCGAATGTTTAAAATAAAAACAAAATATAGAGCATAGTGAACCAAGATAACACTAAGACTAATTAGCAATATCTGTATCACCTGGACTAATAAATAAGAAATATACAGAATTTAGAAACAATATATTATGATATGATGCTCAGTCCGATATTAGAGAAAAGACCACACAAATTATATCTTAAGTGAGATGAATTCTATATCTGAGATATATTTAAATAATGTACCATTATAATACATATAAACTAATATGATACCTTTATAATAGAAAAATATAAAAAATAAATTAATAAAAACCCTATCAGTAAATAAAAATACCTAACAGACTTATAACCAAGGCTCATATAGATATAAATTTTTACAAAAATAACTATCAAGTTAGAAAAAAATGTTTAAATATATTTTTTATTTGTAGTTAAAACATAATTTAAAATAGAACCATTAAAAGCTCACTGCAAAACATAATAATAAGTTGACCAGTAGTAAAAAAAGTAATTTATTAGACATCTGTAGATTAAGAATGAGTCTTTATCGTGGTAAGGTTAATTATACTATATATATATATTATAAACTATAACATATTATAAGTGTAACTATCAGATATATTAATTCAAGCTTATAATATACACATTATGCTATCACAACAAATATATACATATAACATAATATAATAATAATATAATAATAATATATATAATAATATAATATACAGAGTTCTTATATATTATGGAAATCTTCAACCAAACAATACATTAAATGATCACATGTCTCTGAAAAATAACAAGTACATATAAAGTGCAATTTTACATTTATAGATAATGATACCTTCGTAAGAGAAATAACATAGAGTAGTATCTCGCGATATATTTAACTAGCTAGTTATTATATTACTTTAAGTAGATA
>JABUQX010059958.1:0-37500 GCA_015478945.1 Trachelipus rathkii | reverse complement strand
ATCCAATGGTTTTGTGGCTGATAATTGTAAAAGTTTTTCAACATCTTTCAGAAGATTCGCCGGGAATTCTAGCAGGGCCCTTCAACAAGTGTGGCATAGGAAACTGTTCTAGAGGGAAGTACGAAGGTCAAGAAAGAGATTAAGGGCAAAAATCTCCTCTGAAAGGCTGCAGAAGCTTTTGTTATGAAAATAAATTTTGGATTATGTATTTCAAAGCATTTTAATATTAGTACATAACCATTTTTCGAATGGGGTGGGAGCTTGGGAGGGGAGAAAGAGGTTGGTGGGGTACAAAAGAGTCATGGGTCCAAAAGCGTCCTGCACTCTGGTTATATTTGATATTTTTATATATTATTATATATAACATATGATATATATATATATATATTATATATTATATATTATATATATTATATATTATTTATATTTTATATAATATTTATATATATATATATAATAATATATATAAATTATTTGTAAGTTACTTGTTGGCTAACAAAACTTCTAAAGAAACTTAACTATCCGTGATCCGGGCTGCCGCCAATCCGCGGGTTAGTGATTTTTACTATCTGCATCCGCATCCGCTATCCGCGATAGTGAAAAATGGACATTAATTGATTATTAACACCTCTAATATAATATATATATATATTATATAATGAATATATATATATATTTATAGATATATATATTATATTATTATACTTATAATATATATACTATTATTAATTATATTATATATAAATATATATAGTATATATATATGATATTTATATATATAGGATTATAATATATATATATATTATAATATTATATATAATATATATATTTAGTCATATATATATATAATAATATTTATTATATATAATTATATATTATATATATATATATTATTATATATTATATATATATATATATATTATATATATATATATATATATTTATATATATATTATATATATTATATAATATATATGCATTAGGAATATGTATCATCATATCGATTTCAGGATGTACGTGGCAAAATGGAAAGGTGTTTTCATAAGGATTTCGTTGGTTCAATGAGATACCGATACTATTAACGAGGGACAGAGAAGGCCACCTTTTGCAGGATTTTTTGACGACAAAGCATCTTTTTTTGATTACTGACAAAAGAAGCTAATAAAAGTAAGAAGTAATGTATACCGAATTTAAAGAAAACATGTTAATATTTATTGGTCCCATATATAGTTTTATGATTGCCATACTAAGATGACAATGAATACAATAATATATATATTCTTTTTGATGTATGTTTTTCTAACTATTGAAAAAATTTTCAGGTTACTGTTTGAAAAGGAGGGAATCCGAAGGGGAAAAAGACAATTAGTCCTCATTAATGATGTTCATCTGTTTTTTTAATTGGGAAATTAGTTAATAATAACATAATTGAAATGGGGGAACTGCTTGTGGAAGTCAAAAGATATAAAAATTTCTATAAAAAAATCAGTATCAAGTTATATGTGGAATTCACATCTCTTCATCTAAATTTATCTCTCCTTAAAAAAAAAAAATGGTAAAATTTTTGTTTTATCCCTTGTGGTCTTCAAATGTCAAAACTTACTAAAGAGACATTCCTTAAATTTAATTCGTTAAATAAGGATTAAATACTTTTATGAAATTATTTCAGAATAAATACTTTACTAAAATACCCTTTTTTTTGGATGCAGAATATATTTCATTCTAAATGCGACATATTTGTCTACTAGTAGGATGAAGAATCTCTATAGCGCCCTAGTTTTTAATGCCATCAAGAATTCCCTGAAATAGATACATCTTGATGTACATGGTTGGAGAAATAGTTACTGGAAGAAAAAACTGTTAATTAATTTAGAATAAAACAATTAAATTAATAAATAATAATAATATAATTAATATTAATACATAAATTAACTAATAATAAATAATAATAATAATAATAAATATAATAATACTAAATAATATTATTAAATAATAGTTTTCATTTGATATGCATAATTAGGTTTTGTAATCCTTTTTAATATATAAATTTATAATTATATCTATCATTAATATATAATTTATAATTATAATTATAATTTATTATAAGTATAATATATAATTTAAGTTATAATTATAATTATAATTTAGATAATTTATAATAATTTCTAATAATACTATAATTTGCTAATGTAATTAATAATAATATAATATTTAATACTGAATAGTACAAAATAATTATAGTAAGTTAATAAAATTGAGTAAATAATATTATACTCAATTTAACATCAAACATTAAAATTTACATTAACACTTCATAACATTAACATTAACTTTACATTGACACAGTAAATTTAAACTTATTAAATTATTACGATTGTTATTTCATTATTGTAATATTATTACTAATTGATAACATTTTTACCTTTAACCATTATTATTTTATTATTATTATTATATTATTTTTGATTTTATTTTTATTATTAATTATTGATGAAATATTAATTTGCTCTAATATAATTAATTATATGATATTAAAATTATAACGATTTTTATTTCATTCATGAGTGAAAATAAATAATAATTGATTCAAAGATCATGCTATGAATTAGAATTAGAATTGCATTGTTCAGTAAGAATTATATTCATTTATGAATTAAAAATGTTTTAAGATTAATATGAGATACAATTTAACTCATTCTATTCCTTTAAACAAAAATGTTTTAAGATTCAAATATGATAGTTACAATATAAAGCAGTCAATAATTAATATATCAATATTATATTAATATTCATATATTCAATAAAAATAATTAATATTTTATGATTGAACGAGTTACATAATATACTAGATTAGTTATTAATTATTATTATTTATTTATTATTTATTAATTATTATTATTAATTTTATTATTATTATTGATATTATTAATTTGGTTTTCCGAAGGATGGTCTAATATAATTTTTCATTATTATATATTAATTTATTTTTTAAATAATTGTAATCTTTGTTTTTGATTCCCCAGTATCGAAAATTTATTAGTTGAATTATTAAATTATTATTATTATTTATTATTTTATTTATATTATTATTATTATTATTGAATTATTGATTATAATGATTGAATATTAATTATTGAATTATAGATTTTTATAAGTTATTTTATTATATATTATTATTATATAGTTTAAGTATTATTATATATTTTGAATTATTTATGATGTTTTAATTTTCAAATATATAATTTATATACAATTTAGTATTAATATAATTTATATATTAATTATAAATATTAATAATTTATAATATTATTATTAATAATGAATTATAATTATTTTATAAATGTTATTAATTATATAAATTATTAAATGATATTTGATTGAAAAGAGAAGATATAGATTTATAAGATAATGTTAGTATCGACTTCTTTAGATAAAATTGTAATAATTGTTGTGAATACTTTATAATTAGTACGCTTAATTATTAAGGATTATAAATTAGTTTATATAGTGAGTGTGATGTGCCTGAATAGAGTCTATGTTGATCTTACAATCCAAGATGTAGCATTTATGATATAATTTAGTTAGAAATGATTCCAAAGTTGTTATAGTTGTAATACATATATAATATTTGTTAATATTAGTATAAAATTTTCAAACTGAATATACTTAAGTAGTGATTGATAATTTAAATATATAATAATTTAAATTATATAATGTTTGAAATGTTAGAATATTATAATTTATACCTAAATAAATTGAGATGGGCAAATATAATGAGATATTATAGGTGTAGTCTCAAAAGTATTTGTGTTAAAGTATTTAATAATTAATATTTGAAATAATTTCAACTGGTTGATAGAGTTACATTAAATGGTTTGAGATTGTTATTTTTAAATTTCTAATGTGATTTGAATATTTAATGATTGTTGTTTATTAGAATTAAAATAATGTTAGGTTATAACTTAGGATATTAATTATTAATATGATGTTAGGAGTAATAAATAAATATATATTAATTATTTATATATAAAAATTATTATATAATATATATTATTAATAATAATTAGATTATTAGGATTATTTATAATTATCTAGTATAATGTATTATTTTATTGGCATGTACTTATTAGATTGTGTGGTTCGTATAGTGTGTAGTTAGGAGGTTATATCCTAATAATGTTGAGTAAACTTGTGCAATGAAAAATATTGACTATGTGTATGAAACTATGATACATACTCCAATTTAGGAGTGTAAATGATACTAATGTGTGATATTAGATATGGGAATAATATTCAGATAATCAGATAATTTAAATAATCGAAGTAATTTAATACTTCGTTAATTAAGTTAATATAAAATGATTAAATAATTAATATATTAATATAACATTATTAATAGTTAATTATTACATATTATCAAATAGTAATAAGTTAAATATCTGATAGTAAGTAGTGTACCACATAATTAATATTGAAATATTATATTAATAATGATTAGTTATAATTCTTAATGAGTTTAGTTATAAGTAGAGTAAGTCTAAACATCACGTTGAACAGTTTTTTGTATCTCTATGGGATGTATTTAATGTTAATTTAGTATGTATATATAGATATTAATGAGTTATAGGTTGAAGTAGTGTGAATAGTTTAAATAATTAAATGTAAATTAATAAACTAATAAATAAATATTAATAGTAATTATTTCTATCAATATAAAATCTTGACAGTTATCATTTCGAAGGATATTACGTAAATATTTAATATTAATATGAATTTTAAGATGATTTTATTAAGATATATAAATATTGTAATTATTGTAATGATTAATATTTAATTATATGTATCTTAAATAATAATTTGATAATTATTACTGTAAATTAAAAGTATAATAACGCATAGTTGGAAATATATAACATGATTATATTTAAAATACGTTAGTTCTAAAAAATAATAATTAATAGACATAATAATAATAATAATTAATAAGAAAGTTTAATTTAAATAATTTCATTTCTATCTTTCTTCTCTTTCTGTATTTTTTATCTTTTAGCATTATCAGTTTTTATAGTAATAATTACTTTTTATCAATTATACAAATAATTTAAATAAGAGAATGACTTAAATATCTCAAGATAAGAGCGCATTAAAAAGTGATGATGAGTGGGAAAACATGAGGAAAAGAATATCGTCATGGTAATAATAATTTTAGTAATATTGGTCTAATACTGCAAATAAATCAGCATACCACTAATTAGATAACTAATTAATTAAATATACTAATAAATAAATACTAAATATTAAAATAATACTGTCAATTATTCCCTCTTTCAGAGTATTCTGGTGGTGATACATACTATTAATCACATAATTTTATTAAATTTGAATGCCGAAAATTACTTGATAAATATTATTAGTTTTCTTCATTATATATGTAATATTTATTATGTCCAATAATAATTGATAATAATAATATTATTATTAAATTTAATATTAAATTTAATTTTATATAATTTAATTTAATATTAATATATAAATTATAAATAATAAATAATTAAAATTTTTCAACATCTGAATATATAATAATTATATAATTAAATATATCATATCATAGAATATATGTTAATCTATAAACAAATTAATAATAATAAATGAATTAATTATATAATACTATAAATAAATATAATAAATAGTAATAATAAATAATAATATTATAATAATCCTTTTTAAATTTCATCTTTAAATGGAGAAGAAATTGTAACTTAATTAGTACTATTTAACACAATTTAAATCAACCTCATATTTATTAATTTATACTGCTTCGTGTATCTTACTCTACAAAATATTCTTATATTTTTATTTCTATTAAATTATAATTTTACTCGTCACGCCACGTCGTTATCACAGTGACACAAAATGAAAAAAGCTATGGAGATTATAAAATATATTATATATTATAGAATATAGTTATAGAAAATATATTAGATATTATATATATATAATATAGTATATATATAATATATATATATTATATCTATACTATATTTATTTTAGTAATAATATATATACATTTGTATTATATGTGTAGCAGAAAAGTCATATATTTTATTTTTATTATTATATCGTATATTATTTTATAATAGATAAATATTAAGTATACGTCACAGAAACGTATTAAATATAATATAGTAATTATAGTTTAATGATAAGAATATTATATTATATATATATAATTAATATTATATATATATTATTATAATATACTATAATATATTCCTTATAACCATATTATATTATTTGTATTTATTTATATATATTTTAATTATTTACTAATCCTAATTTTTTGAATTTATGTCACTATTAAATCTCAAAGAAGACGACAATTATATTTATTTATTTAATTACGTTATATAAATAAAGCTTATTTATGAAAGCACTCTTAGGCTTACCCTAAAAGATAGTTATTTACTTAAATACAATTAATTTTATATTATTTTTTTGTCTAATACATATAATATATTTATTTATTATATATTTATTATTATTTATGGATAGAATAAATTTAAACAATATATTATTTATTATATCTATTGTTTATTTTATAATACAATATTTATATCATTCTATTTATAAGTTTAATTATATTCACAGATACGATCTCCGCCTAGAATTTTATGTCAATTTTTAGTGATATAATCTGATGTTTATTTTTTCTCTTATATTTTTATTATTATGTTTTATATATATATATTATGCGATTATATTTTGGGCGAGTGTTGTACTATTATTATTATTTTTTTCTCATTCTTTTTTTATTTTTTTGATTTCATTTTTTTGCTAAATCATTTTATATTTATTATATTAGTATAATATTTTTTTATTTATTTGTGATCCTATCTTATTCACTAATAATATAATATTTGAGATTATTATTTTCATATATTAAAGGTTTATTATTGGTATAATATTTATGAATCATAAATTTTAGATTTTCGATTTTCTAATTTGGTTTACACCTGCAAAATGGTTTATCACTGATGTGACTAGGAGTTATTATCTATGTCTATATTTTTGTATTTATTATATTATTATTATTATATTAATATTATTAATATTATATTAATTATTATAATATTTAATATATTTACGTTATTATTAATTATTATATTTTTATACTATATTATTATTATTTATTTTTTAGTTATACTTATATATATTATTATTATTATTATTTATTATTATTAAATAATGATTTATATTTAAGATTTATGACAATTAATTGATTATTATATTATTATTATTATTTATTTAATTATTTATATATTATTAATTTATTATTTATTATTATTTAATTATATATTAGTGAGGTGTACTGTTATATAGTTTATTAGTCTAGATAATGAACATCTTTTGTGCCCAGTATAATTCTATTTATTTTTTTTAAATATTATTTGTATTATTAATTATTTACTTAATTATTATTTAATCAATCAATTTATTTATTAAATTAATTTGTGAGTGTATGATTCATTATTAATGCATGTGATCATAAGATAGTATTTATCTCTATTATACTAATATATTATAATATATTATTATTAATTAATTATCTTTATTATATTAATATCTCCGCATTTATGTTTCAGCATTACTTTTTATACTTATTTAATATTATATAATTATATATTAAGTTATATTGTTACTGTGCTCTCTAATGCCGTATAGCTCTCGAAATGATTATCTTTTTCAGGTGTGTAAATAATTTTTTATTCTTGTAATTAGTTTGCTTAAAAATATAATTCTTACTGTATATATTATTATTATATATATCATTTTGTTACTTATAATTATTCTGCAATATGATTTAGATTCATGTGTATATAGTATATAGTCTCACTTATATATATTTTTTATTATGTATATAGTAATTTAGTATTTATTAATATATTGATTATGGTTGGGTTTTATCTTAGTCTATATTTACTGTCATTATATCATATTGTTTAGTATTATATATATAGTGTATGACTTATTATATCTAGTGCTGTCTTCTTCTAATTGTCAGGATTATTTAATTTATTTAGTTTATTGTTATTGTATATTTTTAATTTTATTATTATATTATATATATTTATTATTATTTGGTTGATTATGTATCTAGTATTATTATTGATTGATTAAATATAATATTATTAAGTATTATTACTTTCTTATTTTTATTATATTTATCTTTTCGTTTGAGGAGGTTGTAAACTTATTGAATTACCCGTCCAAGTTACATATTGTTATAGAGAGTGTGGTAGAAGCGATGGAAAAAAAGCTGTGTGTAGTAATAATACGGTAATGGATTACTCTCTTTGCTAATCCAATTGATACTGATCACTGAGGTGTCATTTTTAGCCATTTTTATCTATAGCTAAGTTTTATATGTGGGGACACCCTTAGCTCTATAGTTATACAGTTGTTTTTTTATGATATCCTTTCACTATATATTTTACTATATCTATTTATTTTCTATTCAGCATATATTATTTCCTACTCTGCTTATATTACATAACTTAATATATACATTATATATAATAATAATATATAATTTTAAGAATAATACAAATATTACTATATTATCTATATATAAAAACAATATAGAAAATAATATATAATATACTCATAATTAGGTCACCTTATATAGTATATATATATATTAATAAGTAATTCTAAAATGATATATAATATTATATTTTATATATAGATATATATATAGTTATAGTAGCTGTACAAGGGTATAATAATTATATATATTTATATTTTATATAAATATATAATTAGATATTATATATATTAATTATTAATTATTAATATTTTATTAATTATTATTAATATATTAATATATATATATATATATATATAATTATATATAATATATATATATAAGAATTAAGTATATATATTTATATTCATGATATATATATTATATATCACTAACACTTAAATTAAGATTTATAATATATTTATATATTATATATTATTTAATAGTATATATTATATTTATATAATCATATATATGAATTCATTATTATACTAATATATATATATATATATATATATTTAATATATATATATATATGAGTATTGAATATATGATTAATATAGATTAGAGTAAAGAGAATAAATTGATATAGGTAGTTTAGTAATTAGATAAGATATAATATATAGTTAATATATAGATATAATAGTATATATATTATTATAGTATATATTAGAGGCCTTATGAGCTGCTTTCCTTGAAAAGGCATTTTTTTTTTAACTCTCATATTTATATATTGTTAGTATGGATTACTAGTAATTCCTTAAATTGCTTTGAAAAAAGATATTTGAAATGTAAAGTATTAAAAAAAATTTAATATAAAAAGGTAAGCAGATCGGAGAGCAACAATGTGGCTTTAGAGATTGTCGAGGATGTGAGGTAAAAAAAGCAAGTTTTTTCGCGTAAATCACCTTCCTTATTGTTTTTTTTAACACAAATAGATATTCTAGCATTTGCACTATTCATATACACAACAAATATCATCAACCTGACAATTAGGAGGCAGATTAAACGCAACCTAAATATAATTGATCGACGATCAGTTAAAAGCGCAACTAACCTATATAGATCAGAAGAATGCAGTAAATTTGGCATAAGCCTTCATTGGATCTTACTTTGCGGTAGCCAATGTTTCTCTTTAGTTCTCGGGTACAGAATTTGCAACTACAGAAAAAGTATTCCCGGAAGACAGATCGCTATGGCAATTGGAGCGCTTTGCAAAGTTAAAAGGATGGCGTGAAAAAAGGTAGGGCACGATATTATTAAAGATTTAAGTTTCTGTGGTGTTTGAAAGAATCTTTTAGATCCTCTCATCAGGCACTTCCCCAAAATTATAAATATGATTAAGATATCGAATATATAACAAATATATTGAAAAAAAAGTTTAAAAAATATGACAATTATTTGCTTTAATTATAATTAGAAAACTTAATAAGAGGACGACAATTAATATAAGTATATAATAAATATATAATATACTAATATAAATATTCATATATTAATAAATAATATAATATATAAATATATATATATATAGTATATTATTATAATATAATTATATAATATATATAAAATATAATATAATCAAATATATAGTATCAAAAGGAGCGGACTCCTGACTCCGTGAAATCAAATGGCACGAGTGAGACAATGTAATAGAAATACAGATACTTATTTATTGCAATTTTAAAATATTAATGTATACTGACTATAATAATAACTCATATATTTTTGTTAAATTAATGAAAAGAATTGGATATCCAAATAATAAAAAAGGCATTTTTGAGGAAGTGTATCTAAAGCTTTATGAAAGAATATTAAAGAAAAAAAAAGAAAAAAAAAGGGAAGAACAGAAAAATAATGCTTTAAAAAAAAAATTTATAAACAACTAAATAGTTAACAATTAAAAAGATTATCAGTAATTCGTGTCCAAAGACAATGGTAGGCGGAAAAGAATCGATCAATCATGATAAGGAAATTAATAGAAGACATATTAGGAAGAGTAATGGAGGTTGTGGGTAAGTTAGGGAGTAATATTTACTAATCGTTATATAAAAATATAAAAGTGATAATAGTTTTTAATTAATACGAAGAATACATTATAGTTTATATATAATCACAAATAATAAAAACAAATAAATTAATAAAAGATTAATTGCAAAATAAATAGAATAATAGAAAGAAAAAAAGAAAGTTTAGCTTTGAAAATTATTAAATTCACAGGGTGCAATTCAAATAAGAGAAATAACATAATTTCAAATAAGAAAATATAAAAATAATATAAAATAAAAAAAATAATAAATAATAATAATATAAATAAATACAAAAAAAATAAAAAAAAATAAATAATAAATTAAAATATATAAAAAAATATAATAAAATACATAAAAAATAAAAAAGTTAAAAAAAAAAAAAAATTAAAAAAAATAGAAAAATAAAAATAAATAAAAAAATAAAATAAAAAATAAATGAATAAAAAAAAAAAATAATAAATAAATATAATTAAATAAATATAATAAATTTTTAATAAAAAAATAATATAATATAAATAATAATAAGAAAGGAGAAGAGAAGAAAAAAGGAGAAGAAAGAAAAGAAGAAAGAAAAAAAAAAAAAAAAAGGAGAAAGAAGAGAGAGAGAAAACAAACACAAAACAAAGGAGTGAGTAGATCAAAGTTCATATGGCAAGTCCAGCCACATAAGACTAGATTATGTATACTATACTAACTAAACGTACACAACTCCTTCTTCTTTCAAATATTAACGTTCACTCCATACAAAATTACCAAAATTTATCCTTTTACATACCATCCTATTCATTTTAATATAGAATCACTCACTTATACTATACCATATACTATACTATATAACCTATTAATCTTCACTTACTATAACTACTCTAATACTAGTATCACGAGCGTGAGACGATAGGTTAACTCAAAAAAACCAGTTACTATACGTTACCGTCACTCCGGATTAACGCTAGGGGAACCATAACAAGTGATCTTCCTTTGAATCCCGTTACATTCCTGGTTCTACTTCTGAAATGACCATTATCAACACAGATAACCGTACAACGGAGACACGCAAGTCACTCAGTAGACTCCTTTACATTCTGCTATAGCTCTATTGACTACGTAATAACCATCTATAGATTCCCGGACTTCCCTTAAAGAGTTAAATTATATAGGTTCTAGATGATCATATCTACATCATCCTATATCACAGTATAATCTCGCCCTATACTTATTCAGAAAACAACAATTCTAAGAAATTATTTATAACCTATTGCCTCATACAAACACATTAACATTATAACGTTATCAATTGAAAACAACAGGTATAATATTATTTGTCTATGATATTTCCACTTTCTGCATTTTCGTCTTATGAGGAATTTATAATTTCAAATCGTTCTTAAGAACCTTCTGTTTCGGTTACCACTATATTATAATAAAAAAATATAATGACTTTCGAATGGTCAAACAATAAAAACCAGGCAGATATTGCTTTGAAGACAAAATAGTCCACTTTCTTATTTTAATCATTTCATTTGTTTTTTTTTTATTTATTAATTTATTTGCAAAATAATATCGTTTTAATTTTTATATATTAAATGAACTTTAAAATAAGGATTTTAAGATACAGTGATTTTGTAAAAATTTTTGCAAGATTTGACATATTTTTGAAAATACATTTGGAAGGTTTAATGAATGTTATGTGAAAAATATTACGAAGAAATGTTGAAAACAAATTTAGAGTCTGCTCCTGTCAAAGCTATTGGTTTTGGGAGTAGAAGTAAGCACCCATAGCATCCTTTGGGCAAAAGACAAAATAAATTTCAGCGTATGAGCCCCCCCCCCGCTCCCCCCCCCCCCCCCCCGGGAGGATATAAAATCTACAGTATTACCATTATATATATATATATATAAATTTATATACTATATATATATATTATATATATAATATTATTATATATATATATATATATAGTATATATATATATACTATACTATATATAATATATATATTATATTATAAATTATATCATAACAGCCACCAACACAACCAAGGACATAACTTACAATTATTAGGAAAATTTGGTTAACATCACAAATATATTAGATTCGGCTTTCATTGAGTGTGGAAGCAGTGGAAACAAGAGGAAGGAAGGCGAAAAAAGAGAAGTTTAGAGGAAGATTACACAAGAATTAGGAATATTCTTAAAGGCTTTATAGTTTTGAGAGAGTAGTGAAAACATGTGAGGAGGATTACATTTTCAGAAGTAACTTATGGGAACGTAGATTTTAAGCAAGGAGAAGTTAACCATGGGTCCACCCCCCTTCCCCCCACCCCCCTTATTTCTATATAAGTTTTCAATAAACTAGTAAAAATTCATATTAAACAAAACCAGAATTTTCCAAGAAATTTAAAGTATTTATGTGTTTTTATTAATTATTAATAATTTACAATTCTAAGGATGGAGGAAGGCACATTGTTTTTTATCGAACACCGAGCATGTTCTTTTAATTATTTTGAAATAAGATTGCACAAAATTAAAAAAAAAAAAAAATAAGAGGAAAACTTTGAAACTTTGTTATGTTACTAGAAAAGAGTGAAGAGCTGCTTGCGCGAGTCGTCGAGTTCATAGAAGACAAATGTAATTGAATTCTACTTTCGCCCGATAGCAAGGGGTGAAAACACCCTTCTATCATGCATTTCTTTTCGTGAATGTAACGGATAAAGATTTTGAAAAACTTTTATGCTCACGGTTGAAGGAAAAACATTTGCTAGCCAAAACATTTTATGCGGGATATTTGAATCGGGGTGGTTTTTGTGTCAAAAAAAAAAAATAAAATATATAATATATATATAAATATATATATATATAAATACAATTAAATATAACATCGTATATCAAATATTTTTTAAAATTTTTATTAAAAACAATTTTATATAATATAATTTATATATATTATATATATATTATATTAGACTACTATATCTATATATAATATATTATATAATTTATATATATATATATTATATTATTTATATTATATACTAATATATATATTATTTATATATATATATTATTATATATATAATTATCTTATTATATAATACTATATAATATATATATATGTATTACTAATATATAGTTATTTTATATATATTATTATATATTAGTAGATATAATATATATAATACTATAGTAATATAACAAGCGCTCAGACAAAATAAATATATGCTCTCTCCTTCTCTCTCTCTCTCTCTCTCTCTCTCTCTCTTCTAATTATATATATATTATAGATATATATATATATATATTAATAATACTATATATATATATATATAATATATATATTATACTATATATATATATTATATATATACATAATATTATTATATTATATATTATTATTATTATATCTTATATATATATATAATATATAATATGGTCAAAATAAATTTACTCATATAGTAGTATTATATATTATATATATATATTATAATATTATTATTCTCATACTATATAGATATATAGATATAGATGGTTATTTTTATCCAATTGAATAGCGTTATTATTATTGATACCCGAAATAGATATATATATAATATATATTATATATATATATATTACATATATCACTATTATTATATATATTATAATTATTATTATAAATACTATTATAGATATTAATAATATATATAGTATTATTTACTATATACATGAGATATATGATATTATTATATAAAAAATATTTCTAACGGAATACTTACGATCCCTTAATTATCTATAACTCTAAATAAAAAATAATCAGCACAAGGGAATCCTCCCAGAAGAGGCCAACAATCCCCACCTCCAGACGAACACAGTATTGTTTCCCCCCTCCCATACATCACAGACTAAGCTGGGACACAAACCAACCGAGCTACAATCAGATAACATTCATCCCCATCCTCCATATACTCTTAATGTTTTTTATTATATATTATAATGAGGGGGGGGGGAGGGCGGCCTATCCGCACCAATCCCAAAACAACCATGCTCCAAAAATCTTAGACATATCACTCATAACACTGACAACATAATCACATTCGCAAACAGAAATCTAAATATACGGTACTAAGAATCATAGCCAATACTGATGTCACTAACAATAAACAAATCATTACTTCAATCTACAAACAATTTATCCGTTCAACACAAAATTACGCCTCTCCCATATGGCACCCACTTCTGAATAAGAATAACATGAAAAAATTATAAATAAAACAAAACAAGGCACTCAGAATAATAACAGGATGCCCCTAAACATCTCCCCAACAACATCTACAGGAAGAAACAAAAATTAAACCCATAGGCAAACACTTAGAAATGATAGGCATGGAATTCTTTGTCAAAACACTAGAACACCCATGTTACAGCCGCACTCTCTAATCCTAGCCTACCACAGACTTAACCAACCTCCCTCCTCTCTAGCACTTTTCTATAAACAAATCCTAGATCAATATCCCACCTCCTCAAAACAACACAACGATACCAAACATGATTCTAGCAAAAACGTCCTAAACCGAAAATACCCTAAGAAAAACAGACACCTAACAATTATTACTAAGGGGATGGGAGAGGCATTACCTGAATTAGCTCCAAAGAATTCAATCTTTCCTTTGAACCATTGCAATCATTCCTGGATCAAACCAAAAGATGTGACCATCATCCAAACCTACAACGGCACTATAAACAAGATTCAATAAACCGAGCCACATCCAAACAACGGTTCCAAATTGGTGTCGCGGGGCCCTGGAAAACTATCTTTCACTTCCTTCTAATCTGTCATTTTAACTCGTCAACTCAGAGGCAATCTGAACATCTCAAGCGAACCTTATGATATTAAAAAATGAATACCCAGCATGCGTAAAAATATGGGGGTATTATTATCTATATAAAATAGGTGTATTGCTAGGGGGTATAGTATATAGGGGAGTATAGGTAGTTGATATATAAGTATGGAGTGTATGTTGTGTAGTATAGTATATAGAGTATAGGGTAGATATATATATATATAGTATATAGGTATGCGGGTAGGGGTATATATTTATGCGTAGTACTAGTATATTTAGGGTAGGGTATGAGGTAAGTAGGTAGGTATATGATATAGGGGTGAGGTAGGAGGTATATAGTACGTAGTTATGAGGTAGTACGTATATATAGTAGTAGGTAGGGTAGTAGTAGTAGTAGAAGTAAAGGTATATATTATATATATTATATATATAGTATTATGATATAGCTCATGGTAATATATATATTTAGTTAGTTATGAGCTTGCTTCATAGGAGTGTATCTATCTATATAGTATATATAGTATATACAGAATCAAGTAGTACTGTAGTTAACTTATATTATAATATATATTATATATGAATATAGATATATATATATATATATATATTATATATATAACTATATATATGTGTGTGGCTGTGTGTGTGTGTGTGTGTGTAGATGTATTATAATATAATATATATAGTATATATACTATATATATTATATATATAAGTATATAAGTACGTAGTGGAGTGAGGTGGAGTATATAGTATATATGTGTGTATGTTAGTGTACATGTATGTAAATTGGAATTTTTCTATATCGCATATATATAGCAGTTAAATTATACAAATGAGCTAGTAGGGGGAGCGACGGGATCGATTTAGTGAGAGTGAGTGAGTTCATGTTCTCTCTCAGTATGAAGGATAAACCCTCTAATGGAGAGAGCTAGTAGTGAGCGCATGAGGTAGTCTATCGCGGCTGGTAGAGCCTAATAGTATAGGTATATATAGATAAGGCTGCGGGAGGGGTAGGGACCATATATAGGATATATATATAGGCTTATATAATATATATAGATATATATATATATATACTCGATATATATAGTGACGCGATAGTATATAATGATAGTAGTATAGCTTGCATAATCCTTAGGTGAGAGAGGTGAGGGGGGCCGGTGAGGTGTATTGAGGGTGGTAGACTCTTTGCCAGTATAAGTCTGGTTGTGAGTAATAACATAGTATATTAATATTATTTATATATGATAGATATTATATATATATATATATATATATATATATATATATTTATATATATATAGGTACTTATAAATTTCAGTAATAACCACGTGTATATATATATATATATAAGGTATAGGGATAAGTAGTTGATATACCGGTGGTGAGTATATGCGGTATACGTGATTAGTGACCGTTGACCGCTGTTGGTTTTATATAGGTCACTTGCTAGATTCTGGTTTGCACTATATACTCTCTCTTGAATTTTTATGAGGTGAGTTAATAAGAATTGTGTGTGTAATATATATATTTGACTATGTTTTAGCACTAAATCATATATATATAGTATTTTATTTAGTTAATATCATATGAGACAATATAGAATGTTGTCCATTTATTACATTGAGACTAATGAAGAGAAGGACCTCATGGTATTGTTAGTTCACTGTGAGATATATAATGGCCACTGGTAATATCGCTATAGATATATATATTGTACGTTATATTGTAATATATATAACTTTAACGTCAACTTTATAGTGAGTTATATAATAGAATATTATAATATAATTATAATCACAAATTTCTAAGAGAGAGAGTATATATATAGATATATAATGAGAGTATATAATAGAGTGATAGTATAATATTCAGTACCAGTAAGTATTGATATATATATACATAGTATTATATTATATTATACATTATATGATAGTAAGCCATTCCTTTTATCTTAGTAACAATCAATACATAATAATAGTATCAACATATTAATTTAACTCTATCGCTAGAACACTAAATACTATTACTATTTCTATAGCTTATATCGTAGCTTTACATGCATTAGACTACCTCGATAGAAAATTTATTACCAAAGATATATAAAGATATTAGATATCAAAGTGTCCTAATTATTGTTTGTGTTTTAGAGAGTGGAGTATAACAAGTCATAATTGTCATAATTCTTATATATAAATATATATATATATACTATATACTATAAATCATATAATATATATAATATATATATATAATGAACAGTATATAATATAATACTATATATAAGATATAAAAATTATTTTAGTCCTAGCCTGTTATAGATAACTCACTATAATATGAGTTATTACACATATAATACGTGAGTATTACGCTATAGCATTCATTATAGTATTCATTCATAAATTAGCATAATTAAATAAGGTACTATTATATCACTCTAATATTTATAGAGTATTTATAGTGAGTATTATACTATGTCGTTTGATTTAGTTATATTTACATAGGTTGTTAGAGTGCGTATGTAATGGTTGCCCGTAGCTCAGTTATTGTATTTAGGAGAAGGATTACGCTGAGTTTAGTAAGTGTTATTATATATAATATAAAAAAATTTAGTAATTTCGACAAAACTCATATGGAGTATACTAATGCAATAATAAATTTTGAAATAATAATGTGAGGCGCTTATTTGCTATCCTGTTATACTTCAGAACTGATATCACGTACCTCTCGACCCAGCCAGGTAATATATTTTCAAGACAGATTGTGATTGATATAGTTATTGACTATGGAGTGAAATTAGCCAGAACGATGACTTGATTCTGAGAATGTTCATTTTTATAGAGTTTGACGGATACTCAATCCTCTTTGCATAGATACACAAGATACAAATTAGTATTTCCCACTACTTATCGGAGTTTTAGATTTAGATTTGCCAAAAACTGAATTATCTGCCTGCGGTGTTGATGGGTATAATATAATCGTAGAATCTTCACCTTGTGAAGTCCAATATAATAAATAGAGGGGTCGTGGATAGTGGGATATAGAACACACACCTTGTCTGAACACCACACATATATTTATCATCAGCACTGACTATTAGTCTTAGAATTAGACTAGTAAGGCTTTAGTTATACTAATATATAGGTTAGTATAGCAAACCCACCACAGCTCTTTTGCTAATCGGTGCTTTCTACCAGTGATAAAACTCCAAAGGAAGTTGAAATATCATCGTATATACTATACTATAATATATATAAATATAAAGCAGTTATATATTGCTATAATTGTAAGTGTTTGCTTACTGTTGCAATATATATTAATAACTTAGATATATGATATATTATATATAATAATATTATTAATATATATACATATTATATTATATATAATTATATATATATATATTATATATATATAATAATATATAATATTATATATGATATATATAATATTAATTATATTATATAATATATATAATACTATTATATATATATTATTATAAATATATATATATATAATTATAATATATATATAATATGATAATATAAATAAATATAATAATATATTAGTTAAAAGATTAATATATATCGAGAGAGTCAGACAAACAGTAACAGTATAGTACCAATAAAAGAATTATGATTATTAGATTTTCTCATGAGAGATATTATTCAGCTTAATAATTTCTTTTCATTTCTTGAGTAAAACTTACCTGTGAGATAATAAGTATAAATTAGTTATTATTATAAATTCCAAATAAATGCATACGTAATAGTATACCCTATAGAAATGAACTGTAATTATTATTATAATTTTTATATAATTTTATTATACATCTTTTTATATTTATCTTTAAAAGGATTAAGAAAATGATATATATAAGAAATAAGTGATATAACTATAATATATATACACATAATATAAATATTAATTAATATATATATACAACACTTCCACCTATATATTATATCCTAGTATAATATGATAAATTTATCATTACTAATTAACTATATATAATACACGCTAACATTTATTTCTAAACTAATATTTTTGATTTTAATTAACTGTATCTATATACTATTAAATATATATATATATTATAAAATATATAATAAATATATATTATATAATATGATATATTAATATATATTATAACTTATTATTACAACTTAATACATAATAATATTTTTTAGATTAATATCTAGTTATTATTATATCAAATATTTTTATATTTCAATTTAATTTAAATATTATTATTATTATCTAGTTTATTATCTTATTAGATTAATTATTAATTATTATATATCATATTATTCTATTATAATTTATTATAAATGATTTAATTAATTATATTAATTTAATTATGAATTTATTTCAATATAATTAGATTATTAATGACATTAATAATATACTTGCTTGATCTATATTATATTCATTACATCTTAATTAATTATTAATTATTATTACTATTATTTATATTAATTTTATATATGTTATATTATTATTATTATTATTATATTATTCATTAGTTATATTAATTATTATATTTTTTAATTAATATGGATTGACTTTGCTATAATATAATAAATAGTACATGATTGCTTGAAGTTAAATATAAGATAATCCATAATTTTGGTATAAAAACTATAATTATATATATTATACTATATTTATATTATATATAGTATGATATATGAATATATATAATAATATAGGATATATAATATATATATATAATATATGTATATGCTGATTATTAATTTTAAATATATTTATGTAGGTATATATATATTATATAATCAGTATATACACAGATCCGATATTGAGTGAGAAAAAATAGATATATATAATATATATATTACTAGAGCTATATAAGAATATATGATATTTTTTCAAAACAGTCCATGTAACTTATATTTACACCCTACCATCATGATATGAATCTGATTAAATAGATTTTATCGCAGATAGTTAATAGTATTCCGAGTTGAGACTTTCTAAGATAGTACTTGTGGGATAGTTATCTGGATAAATTCGAAGGTTGATTTGAGTGATTGTATCTAAGTAATATACTTTATTCTTATAATTAGTTTATTATAGTATATAAAATTATGAGTTCATTATATTTATTATTATATATTATATTGAGCCATTATTGATTATATTGATTATAATAAGAATTTAATTATTACTATTATATTATTATTATTACTATTATTATTATTATTATCTTATTATATATTATTATTATGATTATTTATGATTATTGTGATTATTATTAATTTATTTATTATAATTATGATTATTATGTCATGCATAACTTTTGAAAGATGTAAAACTTTCCTTTTCAAGTCTCAGGTTAGAATAGTGTATGAGGTAATGAGATTGAGAATGATGGAATTGAATGATTATTGATTTTTTGTATATTAGTATTATTGATGCATTACATTATCATTGAGATGATCATTCATTCGCAGTTGATCGATGTGAGATCGGATTGAAGATTTGTCGGGTATTGAAGATGATTGATTATGAATTGATTATGATTGATTATGATTTATAAGAATAAAGTAGTATTTTGTGGCTGTTGTGGTGGTAAAGCGAAATGCATTCTTGATATATTACTTTTATTATTATTTTATTGAAATATAGCATATTATTCTAAATGATCATTATTATAAATATTAGATTTATTATACTATTATATTAATATAATGGATCGTGATATCGGGCTTTTTATCTATTCCATTATTATTAACTTTATATTACTTTCTGATTTTATGAAGCCTTTTATTAAATTAAAGTGTTATATTATTATTATATTATTAGTAATTAATATTTTTTTTGTTTTATAATAAAATATATTATTATTATTGAATTATTATTATTATTATGAGTTGACTAGTTGAATATATAATAAATTATTAAAATTAGTATTATCTTGAAGTTATTATTAAAATATAGGTACCTGTATATTATTATTATGTATATTAGATAGATTTATAATTATGATTTATATTATGAATGTAGTATTGTAAGATAAGTTGGCTGTATTAAGTGTAATATTAATTGTAAATATAATTAGTACTAAGGGTTCTTCTCTCCATAAGAATATATGTAAAAGAATGATCTTGATATTACTAGTCACAATAAACATTATACCAACGTCAGAAGTACTAAAAAGACCAAATAACGGAGGGAAAAGTAAAGATTATATTAGTATGAGTATACACAGAAGATAATAATATAATATAGTATATATATCAGTGATTATTTATGGATGACAATATAATACTATATATCTATATACCTGGACCACATGCTAGCGTATTTATATCACTATATATCAGAGAAAATAGTAAATATTTTGGAAGGAATAGTTATTCAGTTTAATTGCACATAAAATTACATTATCATTTTCAATAAGAGCGATAGAAATTAACAATAAAGGTTACATAGAGGCTCAATAAATAATATATTAGAGATATAGGTATAAGGTAAGAATACATTATTAGCTGAAATCGGATTATATATAAAGATAGACGTACATATATAGTATTAATAAAATAAAATAAGGTTATAGTGATTCTATATAAAGGACTGATATAGCCCTATATTATAGCGAGTAAGGGTGTCTGGCACCTAGTGAATATAACTATACCGTCACGATAATAGAATAGTCTAAAGTAGTAGTATGAGGGGTATATAATATATCAACGAGACATCTGCGAGTGAAGTCAAAATAGGTATAATCATATGATAATCCTTTATGATGTAAATGTAGATAATCTTATAAATATAAGTGATATAGGCATTACATAGTAATTAATGTACGTATGTAAATTCATATTGATAATTTTGTAAAGTGGTATTTTAATGCTATCTTTAGGAAATCTTCGTTTCAAAGTATGGTAAGTTCACTAGAGATAGGTGGTAAGTGGAGTGGAAATGGTAGGGTTGTAGGTATAATGAAGCGTACTAGTCTTAGGTAGTAATGTATATATAGTAGTAGTAAATAGGTGATATATATATAGGTAGTATATATATGAGCTTTAGATAGAATTGAAGGTGGGATATTGATGAGCTACTATAGTTATGGTAGGGTATGATAGTATAAGGATGTAATGGAATATAGGTTGAATATATTAAATTTAATGAGTTATAATATGATTGTGATAATTAAGTATACGGTGTAATTAGTATATGAGGAATGTAAGTGATATATATAGGGTATATTAATTAATATATATATATATATTAAGTAGGGTAGTATATAGTAGGTATAATATATATTCAAGTTGAGAAAAGGGTAAATTATTTAATAGTATATATAATATTATAGGGGTATATCAGGTATTATGGTGTTCCACTAACTAAGGTTTTTATTCAAGTCTACATAGTATTGACTGATATGTATTATAGTGAGTGAGAACGCAGTATACATTTGATGGGTTACTAAATAGTACTTATATGCCGCGTCATATATAGATAATAGTTTAGTGGATAGTGAAAGAGCTAAGGGAAAGGCGGATGTGAGGGGTGGAGGGAGTAGTATTAGAAGATATGAAAGTTAATTGATAAGCGGAGGTATTAATATAATAATTATTATACAGTTATTAAGCTAATTAGAGCCATGCAAATACCTAATTTATATTTTTTAAAGTACTCTATGAAAATATAGAAATACGATATATAGTACACAGATAAAATTCTGAGCATTTATCAAAAATATTAGTATTTATTAAATTATCCCATATATTATTAATTATTGAATTTATTATTATTATTTATAATAATATAATATAATATAATATATATATATATATTAATATATTAATGATATCTATATATGTTCACATAATAGTTATGATTATGTAATATATTAATATAATATATATATATAGCTAAATTCTGATACATAAAAAAAAGCATCTATAGAATTTTGAGATACAGATTAAGTGATGTAAATTAAAACATTTTTTATAATAAACACATTGGCAATAATTATATTGAATAGTTGGAATAATAAATTAATAAAAACATTAATGTTATAGATTAAGGTTTTACGTCACGTTTTAAAAAAACTCAGCAATACTGCAAGTAACATGCATATACATATGAAAGAGGGGCCCAACATGCTTGTTGGTAAATAATTGAGCACTATAAGTAGATTACTAGGTAAAAAGTGATCGATGGTATGCTCATTAATAAATATAATGGATAGAAGGGTAATATACCTATATATGGATGTGCATATATATCTGAATGTAAACACTTTACCCTTACTGACTCACATTAGATAACTATCTTACTATAATATATATTTAATCATCGTGATATATATATATATAACTTATATATATGACAGGGAGTCAATGAGGTTATAGATATATAATATATATTTATATATATCTATAATAGAATAGATATAGATATATATATATAGTGCGTATATATAGTATGATGAGACATGAGTCAGAGATAGATAGTAGGTAGTATATAGATATAATGTTGTTTTACTCGACCATACGTACTCACTGCACAGCTGTATATCGTCCATCGTCCACCGTCCGACATGAAGCTCGTCCGAGGCCTAGCTATGAGAGTGGTAACACCAGAACCTCTAATATCTCAAGACAATCTATCTGCAATCACCACTATATAATGACTTCTTAACGATCAATATCTCTACTGCCTCAATACCTCCGCTTAATACAGTGACCTCCTAGAGTGGGTGTACCACCTACTCTTTCTCTCTATGCGTCGAAATGCTACAGCGTTGTTATCACTCCTCTCGAATACTCTCACAATAATAGCGATCATCTCTTGGCTCCAGATGATCTAGCACTGCGTCTACTTCCTATTTTATTATGTCAGTGTAATATATCGATATCTGCACGCTGTAGCGCACAGTCTGTACTCGTACAGATCAACAATACATACCTCATACGCTACGTCTTCAGTCTCTCTGCGCTAGCATACAGTAATGTGACTGCCCACCCCGCTACGCCAGCAGTGCGACGTGAATAATAGATGAGCTCAGAGCCCAGCACACCTTGCCATTTTGAGTCGAGCTCTATACCGACCAGTGAACTCGAAAGAATCCTAGATCGTCATCTACTGCATATCCCTTCGTGTTATGGATCAACTCATACTAAAGTCGTGAGACTACTCGTAGAGAGTATCACGATTGCATACTGACTGAAGTCTCCCTCTCCCAGCTGAAATGAACCACCTCTCCTAGTCACTGCGCTCGAACGTGTTTCACTATGTGTCATCTACATCGTCAGACCACCCATCCTCACCCTATGCGTATATAAGTGCTGCGAGATAGCGTCGAAGACCCGACTCTGCTTCCTCTCTCTGCAGCGTGAACCCTCCGTAACGTTCTAACTCACACAACAGTAGACCATTCTCTGGTGACCTAAGTAACGCCTCATGATTAGATCAGCACGCTGCGTGTATATATTACTTCACATGTGCTGCAGCGAGTAACTCATGCGACTATCTAACAGTTATACATCTCAATATAGCATCCACGAGTCTATAATCAGCTGAGAACCATAGCCTCCATACGTAGTGACAGTGTAAGCTCTACAATCACACATAAATCGAACTATTATATCTATGTTCACGTGCTCATCTATTATGTCTCCTCTCGTCTCTAGTCCAACAATATAGTTATATACATTAGTTAGTCGCACTCACGCCGAGTATGGCTCTCCGTTCCGACGTAGACATAGATACCATCACGGTCCTCACATATGCGAGTGATATCGTCCAGACTCACAGTGCTGCGAGTAACCTCTGCCTCTCATATACACCTCTCATCATCAGATACCGAGTCATATGAACATGAAGTGACTGACCGTGAGATATCCGACGCTCTTCGTCTCTATACAATACAATAAGCTTAGCTCTCAAATCTCTCTGTGAGCATAGCCTCCGTCAGTGCGATAAGATAGTCTCAGTATATAGTGACTCTCATATCTCGTATCTGCTCTATACCACGCTGAGTCTCAGCATCGTTCAATCTCGTCTCTCATATTCTGCTATGCTATGTGTGAACACTCTCTAGCATACATTAGTGAGCCCCTCTCTCACGCCACTAGCTGAGATCGTCTTATGCGCGCCAGCTCAGTGTCATCTCTCTAACACTCAATGAGCACTATGTCTAATGTCACTCGACATCATACCATCAACGATATCTATATCCTCTCGTGTGTTCTGTGAATAGCGTGTGATCACTCTCACGTGATACTAGTCTAAGATACTTAGACGACTCGCCTCTGTACTGTAAGTCATCTCATACTCTAGAGCGCTAATATTACACAATTTCAATATAACTTCCGTCATATACACTCATAATACAGATATATCAGTTGTGTAACTCCTCTCTATCCGATACTACTCCAATCCATTATTCATTCTTTCCTAAAGGATGAATCTATGAGTGCACTCAGATATATATCTCTACTCTCAATCTAGTCTCATCGAACTCTCCATCTACCGCTATACGTTATTTTAGATTATGCTATATTGTATATATCATAATCTCTCTCTGATCGCTTAGACATGAGCTCGCCTCTCATTCTCATAATGCCATCCCTCGAAATCTCCACTTGATCATGAGTCTCGATACTGCTAATATCATTCCTGCTAGAAGATATCACGTTATAATAGTTTTCATCGACGTTGTCATAGTGTGATATGTCACAATCATCTCTCACCACTCTCGCTCTATCGTCTGTACCCTCGCTAACATGCTCAGCTACACATCTATATATTGACTTATCTCACATAGTACTCTCACCTAATCTCACACTCATGAGTCTCATTTGTACAATGACTCTCACATATATGAGTGCTACACTCTCTCTTCTCAGTATCTCTCTCTCGTGCACACGCTCACATACACTGCGTCACCAACATAGTCTCTCACACTGTATACGTCACTGTCTCAATAATGATGAGTATACTCTAATACAATATAGTCTCTTTCCACTCACAGTTCCCTGCTTCTATGTCTCACTGCCTATACACTCCTATGCATCCCGCAATCCTAATTCTGACAGTATGCTAGCTCACTCACTGTATAATAGTCACTCACTCTAGCTCTATAATAATAACTATATCTCCTTAACTCTCGTGCGTGATGTAAGCTCACTCTACGGAGCGTGAGTCTCACTCATATATACATCACTCAATACAATATCCTACGACATCTCACACAGAAGAGCCTCACAATATAAGCTCACTCTCTGAGTGAGAGATGCTCATCGAGTGCTCTATGGAGTGAGCATCGAGTGTTCACTGGCTCTCTACATATGCGAAATACACTACGAATGCTGAAGGTAAATAACAGAGGTGACGAATCACACACTCACCGCTCAATGAGTCATCTAGATTTAATATATAAGTATGCGCACTCACATTAACACTCACACTCAATGCGAACAATAGCTATTTGTCCACAATCATTTATCTCGCTTACTCTCTCACCGCGCTACCTTCAGAGACCCTACATTAAGATCTGTCTATCTCACCAATATCAAAAACTAACTCCTCTCATCTAAAGTCTTCCGATATAGCTATACTCACTCTACTCATGAGTTACATAACATATTCTCTCCTTTTCACTGCTCCTAACCTACTCTGCACTTGCTCATTCAATACTCTCTCTCTTCCTAACAACTGCACTCGTCACCGTAGCTCACGTTCACTCAATTCTCACACTGGTAGGAATTGTATTGCAAGAGGTATGTGTCTCTCACAAGTGCTTGCATCTCCACCCAATATATCAGTGTATCATATACACTCACTCAGCTACGAATGAATCACCTTATACGAATATGCCCATACCTCTCTCCTATATCTTCTTCTGAATACTCTAAATATATATACGTAGCTCTCTTTCCTTACTCACTGTCGATTCTACCGTCTCGCATCCATGCCATCATTCACCCACTCTATCTATACTGCATCTCGTGTCTGTAGCCTGACGCTAATCTTCAATGATGTACTGCGCTCAGGGGATTCGTAATGGAGGGTGGGGTGGTGAGTGAGGTGAGAGAGGAGAGATAGTAGCACGAGCGTCCCTCGTGCCATACATCTCCCTCCGCTCTCTATATATATATAGATCACCTCATCTAATATAATATATATCAACTATATTATCTACTATCATATAATCCCTCCGTGAGACACACAGACCAACGTGACAGGCTAGAGTGTAATATACTACTCACAGCCCCATAACGGCGAGTCGGTTCTGAAATTCGACAATCACAGCAGCATTAAATACACTCATCTCTCTCCACTCTATCCTCTCTCCGAGAGCAACGTCATAGCACTACTCCGATCGTAATGAGCTTAAGCTCTCTAGAATATCTCATCATAACATCTGCATATATATATCTCTAGATGCATCCAGTCAGATGCGCCACCTCGTATCTCGCGACTCGTCACGTATCTCTATAAAAGAGCATAATGCTCCTCTACTGTCTCATCCAGTAAGAAATAGAGTGTGAGCTGAGAGAAGCGAGAGTAGATATAATATATAGTGTGAGCTAGGTGAATGAGATGGGGAGGGGCCGATTAATATTGCACTCCGTCTGCTCCTATGCTAACGCCACTACACTATAGCGCATAATACTGTATCACATTCTATAAGGTGTGACGCGTCACGCTATGATTGACTATATATGAAATTGAGTCTGCTATAGTGCTGGTATCTCGAACACACTATGTAACAGTCAGAGACACTATAACCTGAACTCGACATCGTCTGAGATATCGCGATATATCTTATATTCGCTGTGACGTGCGGAGTGCCAGACAATGTATACAATCCATACACCGTCAGCGGTAGCGCTGATTAGTGATGGGTCACGACTAAGTGTATGAAGAAGAGGATGGAGTGCGCGGGCGGAAAGACTGCGTAATGTATGTCATCTCACTTCACAGTTAGCGCTCCTGATTCCAAATTCCATAATATCGCGAAGCCATCGTGTTCTGCTGTCGCGACGGGCTCTAGTATGATAATCCTATAACCTGTGGATAGATCTATCTTCGAACCTGCTTGCTACTGTCCTAAGATCTCTCATAAGCCATTTTATTCCTTTCACAAATCTTCACGCAAGAGTGCCCCACTATGTAGAAAATAAAAAGTGGAATATATGGTAAGGTCGTGACTATGTTGTATGGTATGATGTATGGCGTGGTGAGTCGTAGTGGCGGTGAGAGGTGGAGAGCGGCGTGGGATATTGAGGAGTGAGGGGAGAGGCAGTGGAGTGAGTGGGTAGGGTAGGATAGTGATACGTGGTGAGGGGGAGTAGGTAGGTTAGGTGGGGTGCGGTGAGAGGTGGGGGGTGATGAGTGATGAGTGTGGTGAGGGGGGGGTGGGAGAGCGATATAGGAAAGGTGCGATCGAAGAAGTGGTGAGGGTGACGTGGTAGGTAGTGAGGTGGAGAGAGTGAGTGTAGTTGTGGGGCGCTGTGATTGCGGGTGATGGAGTAGGGTGAGTGCGGGAGATGGAGGGAATGGTAGCGTGAGAGAGGAGAGAGTAGGGCGAGGCGGCGGCGCAGGTGAAGTGTTGTGAATGTGAGGTGAGGGGTGATAGAGAGGATTAGTCGCTACGAAGGAGTGGGCGGAAGGTGAGGAGGAGAGAGTAGAGGATGATAGGAGGGAAGGTGGTGCGCTGAGGTGAGAGAGTCGAGTGAGGTAGGGGCAGGGAGTGGAGAGGTGAAAGTGAGGAGAGGAGGCGAGGAGAGAGGTGAAGAGGGAGGAAGGGGGTAGGGTGGAGAGAGGGGGAGAAGGGGAGGTCCGCCCATGAGGAGGGGATGGACGGAGGGGGGAGAGGGTGGGTGCTGGCTCGGCGAGGGTAAGCGAGGTGGGGGGGCGGCGGGCGGCCGGAGCAGGGGATGGGAAGGATAGAGAGCGGGTAGCAGGCGGGAGGGGCGCAGGTGAGGAGGTGAGGGGACCTCTATATCTTTCATCTCTAATAATTATAATATCCTACTACACCTCTCAGGTGAGTAGTATGAACCACAGGGTCTACCGGAACCCCCAGTCTCTATAGTCTAAGAGTTAATTATGTATGGATATTATTTATTATTGTTATTATTTATTATTATTATTATTATATATATATAGTTACGCGGGGCTCCTCCTCCTCACCCCCTCCTACTATCCTAGAACAATAGACTCCTGTGATCCAATGGCAGCGTGACTCATAGCAAAAGTACTATACCCCTATATAACATTAGCTCGATATTATTAAAATTACTATATGTATATAAATATATATATATATATTATATATATATATAATAATATATATATAATATATTGATATTATTATATATATATAATATTAATCATGTATATATATAATATATTATATACCAGTATATAGTATATAATTATTATAATATATATTAATATATATGTTGTTCATAAATTATTATACTAAATAATATAATATATAATATATAATTATGTCCGCTGCTCTAAAAATATAAAATATTATAAATAAGCTCAATATTTATATTTTTAATATTATCTTAATTTAATATTATTAATTTATAGATATATGATATTTTATATTATAATCATATATTATATATCTTAATCTAAAATATAAATATATAATATACAAATTAATTACCAATATATATGTATTCCTTTTCGCTATATATGTATGATATACTATTATAATATGTATGATACTCTGATGTAGTAGATTATTTATTATCTTAGTAAAGATATAGTATGATTTTTTTTTTTCAAATATTTTAACTTTATTCAATTTTTTTTAGTTTTTTTATTTATTTTTATTTCCTATTATATAGTTTTAACAACATGCTCGTAGAATATAAATAATAAGTAATGTTTAGCCAATTATAGTATATGATTTCGTCAATGGTAGACTCTGTATTATTTATATATATATATAATATATTCATAATATTAACTCCATTTATTATAATTAAGAGTATAACTATTTATATATTATATATAGTTTTTGATAGTATTAATGGATCTATAAATATATATAAGGTAAGTGATAAGTTGATCGCTCGAAACCATAATATGCACCTATATATATATATATATATATAATATAATATATATATATACTATATAGGTATATTATATAATAATATATATATATATTTAAATATTAATAATAATATATATTATAGATATATTATATATAATTATAATTATATAATATTAATTATGTATATATATAGTAATAATTATATATATATTATATATATATATATATATATATATATATATATTATATATATATATATAATATTATAGGTATATATCTAATATATACTAGTATACAGTGATTACTACGTACGAGAGCTATTATTACAAATTGATTATTATTAGTATTATTATTATATTATTATTATTATTATTATAATGAGTTATTTTATAATGTTATTATTATTATGTGAAACGGAAATTGCGTTTTTATTTTATCTTTTATTATATCCCTTGTGTTATGATTTAGTATTTCTATATTCACTTATATATATATTTGGATTATTATTTATCTTTATTTATTGTAATGTATTCAGATGATAAATTATTATATCGAATATTTTTTTGAGTACTCATTATTACTCTATTATCTCCATTTCCTTTTCCATCTCTTCTTTGTTTTCACTTTGTAAATCTAAGATCTCATTCTCTTTCTCTTCTTCTACCTTATTTACCTTAAGTATTATTTCAGTATCTCATTACTTACTCTATTCTATCTCTGACTCATCTAATTATGACTCTCTTGCTCTTATACTCATATACCTCTCTCAGATTCATCCTCGTTGTTAGTATCTCTCATCGTATACTCCTACATTTTTAAAACACTTCATATTTATTTATATCTATATAGAAGGCACACTGTTACTAAATATAATATTAATATATACATTTAAAATTTTTATAACTACTTATCAATTCAACTTATTTATTATAATATTCTAATCATCTTATCTATAGTCTATCTATTATATCTATCTATCTAAATTACTAATTTACATATCTATTATAATATCTATTATTTAATCTATATATTTACTATATATCTTTATCTATATTATACTAATATAATATACTATACTATATTCTATATTAATCTATCTATCTATCTTCATCACTATAGTTCATTACCTATATTAATATTCTAGTTAATATTTACTCATGCTATTATTATAAATTATATTTATTATATCTATATATATATCAGTTTACTCTTATAATCCGTATATATATATAGGATATTTATTTTATTATTATATATTATATTATTTAATTTCTATTATTTCTTACTCTCATTACCATACTTCTCTCTCTCATCTCTTCTATCTGACCTCTCTATACTCTTACTCTACTACTCTTCTCTCTCTCTCTTTACTCTACTTCTCTCTCTCTCTCTCTCTTATACTATAGCTATTACTCCTCTCTCTAGCTATATATGATAATGATAATGAAAGTAATGATATAAAGATATGAAGATATAATAGGTGTATTCATATGTAAATCCGCATATGTTAGTTTTTATACATATTATCAAATACTATTATTATTTACTTTTGTTTTTTTGATTGTTTTTGTAAATGAAATGTTATTATTATTATTTATTATATTATATATATTATTATATTATCTCATAGGTTATTATGAAACCGTCAATATAAAAATACATCACTATTAAATAAAATGAAAGTATTAATTAAATACATTCACAAAGAATGAAAAAATTGGTATTTTTATTATTGAGTTTGTTTTTTAGTAAGTTACTGTATAATGTTCTGATTTTTTTTTACATAATATTATATTATTAATAAAAAATTATGTCATTGATTATTATTTATAATAAAATTTTGATTAAATTATATTATATATAGATTGATTAAAAAAAAAAATATAATAAAATAAAATAAAAATAGGATTATTGATGATATTATAAGTCCTAGTTGTATGATATGTTGATTACTTGTGAGGAAATATAGATGTTCATCATTATTAGAGCTTTATTATCGTATTCTTATAAGATGAATAGTTATTATTAATGATCATTTATGATCACTTTCTACGTTATCTCCATAGACGAGTATTATGTGGATCATATCTACGCGGGAGTAACATGGTCTTTGCTGAGAAGTGAAATGTTATTATATTTATTGTGCTCTCTTGTGAGGTACATATTACCGAGTAGTAATGTTATTATCACATTATCAGTATCATTATCTATAGCCAAGAATATTATCATTTCAATGTCTTCAATAGCAGGCATTGGCTTTATTGTATTATTATTACCAGATATGATCAGAATGACTTATTATTGATTTATTTAGATGTCATATTGATGTGATTAGCTCTATGTAACTATTATTAAGATTTTTAATAAGTGATCATTATTGATGTATTAATGATTTCGAATTACTTCATTATTTGCTTGCTACACTAAGGTTTCACCTTTTCATCTATGCCACATATTATAGTTCCTCATCTAAATTAATAGCGCAATTATTATTATATATATTATTATAATTATATTTCATAATATAATATAAATGAATTATAATTATATAATATATAATAATAATTATAATATAATTATTATATAATAATAATAATAATAAATTAAGATTAATATTAATATTAATATTAATATTAATCAATTATTTGATTTATATAACTTAATTTAATATTAATATTTTTAATGAGTTAATAAATATTAATATGAATTTATGTAAAAAATATCACAAAAATTCATGTTTATATTAATAGCTCCTAAAAAATTATATTAATAAAATGATGATTTATAATAAAAATTATAAAAAGGTAAAGTTAAGTAATATAAAAAATAATTAATATAGAAATGATAAATAATTATTTTTAATCTCTTAAATGTATTAAAATGTCTAAATAATAATAATTAAAATAAAAATAAAATAGTTGAATAACTATATTAAAAATAAATAAATGTTTACATTTTAATATATATTAATTGTAATTTAATTAAATTAATTAATTAATAATTATTTGTATTTAGATAATTTAATAATTAATAAATTAATATTGTCTAATATAATACTTTAATAATATACTATTATTAAAATAACAAATAATTATTTAATATATTTATATTATATAATTAATTAGTATTATATATTTAATATTTAATTATATATTTATTTTTATTTAATTATATAATTTAATAATTTTTTAATATATATTTATATCTCTATTTCTATTAAAATGAATTAATATTAATTACTTTTACTTAATTTATTTAATCCTATTGTTTTTAGATCTTTCTTATAATGTTTTATTCGACCATTTTTAAAATTAATATTTTCAATTATCTGAAGAATATACTGTATTGATTATTAGTTGTTATAGGGATTGATAATCTAGTATCATCTTATCGTATGACCCACTCTATCTTACTTTTCTATTATTTTAGTAATAGTTATCAAATTCAAAATTTTCATATCTTTTTATTTATATTTAGTATTATTGATTTAATTTATTCATTTATATGATTATTAGAAAATAATATATTTATCGTTATTGTTACAAGCTACGCAGCACAAAGCTTTATTTTCTAAATATGATTGATTAGAATGCAAGGAAAAAGACTTTCATAATTCATACATTCTTTGTCAAGTTTCTTTACACACACACACCTACACATATACACCGTGCACATATTTTGCATACATAGCGCTTCACTGATAGACAGAGGTAGACTCACTGAGTATATAATATTTCATAATATTCTACAAAAATACTATAATATTATAATTCAATAGTTATTCCAAGTTAGTTTAGATAGAGTTAAAAAAATAAATAAGTTATTGAGTCGCTTCCTGAGTATGCCGCGCTATTTTTTTTTTACATAAAATTTCGCCGCTACTCCCACCATTTCTTGAATTAATTATACTCAGTCTAAATATAATGTAGATATATAAGTCGTAATATATAGCCGTAGCCGTGAGCCTGAGTAATCACGGGTAGATATCCGGTAATACTCAAGGATCAATTGTAAGGTATAAATTTTTTCAAGGAATATATGTTATATTAAGATGAAATAAATTATTGCCAGAATGATAAGCGTACTTAAACAATTGTTCAAATAGTGACACCTATCTTCCTTATAATATTTTCCGGCATTCCAGAGCACTGGATTTATCACGTATTCCGGAGCCGTATAGCCTGGAGAGTCGTGTTAGTTTTTGAAGGCTCACAACCAAAAAAGCCTTGTATCATCCAAAATGTACAGAGGCAAAATAGCCGGATGCATTAAAGCCAGTTGGCACAAACCACTCTGAGCAATCAGACCGGAGAAGAGCCGGCTGAAGAACGGTTAATGTTACGTCCGTTGAGCACGAGAGATCACCGAGATTGCACCACAGGAAGTATGAGAATTTTTTTTCTAAAATAATATATTTTTTTTTACAATAGGACAAAAAAATAAATTGCCCATTATGATTCGTGCGAACAGTGATCAAATTAGTGCAGAACCTTTTAGATCGGAACTATCTTGTTTGAGCAGAAGCCGTAAAGTTTATTAACCTGAGTGCTCTTCTATCCGGGAACAGCAATCATGTGATGAAGCTTTTATCAGGTAAATATTTTTTTAATGTGGTTTAATATAAATTTATATTCACATATAAAAGCTGTGACATACGCGTCACTTAAATAATGTTTCGATGAGTTAAGTTTCCTTCGATGTCCTATGCTTGATAAATTACATATTGAAGAAATATGAATCTAATTAACCGAACAAGTTGTTCGGAAATAAAAAGTTTCTTTCTGCTCTTATCATGTGGATTTCTTGCTTTCTTTTATACAGATACGACGATAAGAAGAGAGGGAGACCCAGTCTTATCTATAAGACTACGGATACCGGAAACAGACGAAGAGCCGACTAGTCAGAGCTATGACCTCGGACTATACCAGCATTGTCAGATCACGGTGGTATCCAAATATTGAAAATTACATCATGAAATATTTGTAGCTAAAACTATTTCTAGATGAGCACGAAATTTTTTATATATTATATCTCAATAGAATGATCGGAGTAATCTGAGATAAGCCATAAAGTTTTCAAATATGAATAATTTGTTAGAAAACATTAGTCGGATGCCGAGGGTAATAGCCGATAAATGAATCTGAAAGAGTATATAACTGATATCCGAGCCGTTACCATGCTCAATACGCGAGACGCCAACAACGCTCCACAAACTCCTGCCCGAGATCCATGGGCTAACATGAATATATTTTTCAGGAAAAATACTTTTTAAGCGATCGAAAAATTTACAATCTTAACAGAAGCACGCGCAACACAAGAACACATTATATCAAAATAGCTAACAGAAAAACACCTAAGTCAGAAATACAACGGCAACGAAACAAACGCAAAGTTGACAACAATACTCAAGACACGACACGAGCCTAAACATACCCAACAGACCACAAGCAAAGACATCCAGACGAACAACATTCAGAGCGAACATCACACTAACGATAGCGGAACAACAACAACTAAACATTAAATATCATACTTCAGCAACAAAACAATAGTTATACGAAACGAACACAACAACGAACAACGAACAACAAAGAATTTCTACAAGAAAAAATTTAAATAAATACAACCAACAACAACAACAACGCGAACAAAACAACTAAACGAATCTCAAAAACTATAAGAACTCTTAGAAACAATATTAGCGGATCCGGAACAACAGTCAATCGATATATCCGGCGAGCTCGTATCCAAGATAAGCATAAAATAATCGGAATTCACAGTGGAAATATGATAAGCCAATATATCCGAAATGAATAAAATGGTTACAGCGGTTCGATCTATTCATCTGTTGGTTAATTGATATTTTTTTTATATTGTGGCGACATATTGTTTTGAATAGACAATCTTTTACCACTAAATAATAATAATTTTCCTTCATTATTAAAAAAATAAAAATGTATTATATAGAAGCTTCAATTATATTATAAATTAGTACATATATTGAAAAGAATAATAGTTTCAGATGTGATATAGTGATCTGATTTCCATTTATTATTATTATTATTCTTCATGATACCATATTATTCAATATATAGTATTATTCAGTTAGTAACAACAAAGTAACAGCAGCCAGGTTAATTATAGAAAGTTTCTTCTATAATTTATTAATTGTATTTATTCGTGAAGTTATTCAATAATATAGTATTGATAATTTATCTCATGTATTAGGATTAGAATTAGATTATTTTTCTTTTTCTATTATTTCTCAGAAAATATTTTTTTAAGATGCAAATAATTTTTGTGTTCTCTTCGTTTCTCAGCGATGTTAACGAGACTTTATTAAAATCCTTTAAAATCTAATTTAAAAGTAGGGAAGTAGGCTGAGCAATTGTTCAAATGAGTCGTGGTGTGAGGAAGACAAGACATACGTACAAAAGATACGGCGAGCTACCTAAGACACGGACGAGGTTCGGTGATCTCGCGGAGTTGAGCGTCGGGAGGTCCGATAAGAGTTCCGTGAGAACTTATCCCAGGTCTCGAATGAAATAGCTTTCATTCCGCGGCCCGTTTCGAGCCAACTTTCCTTTTAATATTATATGAGATGTCTAGGAACTTCTAGTCTTCTTTTGCAATTAATAGGCTATAGATTAGAGCAGTTCTGTCTCTACCCCCCTACAACGGTTCCCCGTACCCATCACTCCATCTCCTTACATCACACTAGCCTTCTCCCCCTGTCCGTTCCCACTAACCTCTCATCGTTCGACATTATCTACAGAGAAAACGAAGCTGAGCGCGGAAAAATACACGTCATTTCTCGGACTACACTTCGATTCTCAAAAAGCTACCTAAGAGAGTTGTGTCAGTTGAATTTGTACTATTCATGAAAATCAGTCTTTTTAGTACAAGAGTGAGTATCAAGACAATATATTCGTCTCTATCAAGAAGGTTACATATGCTCACAGCTTGCTGTTAAACTATGAAGCTAAATTACGCAACACTAGTTGTT
>JABUQX010059957.1:0-37682 GCA_015478945.1 Trachelipus rathkii | reverse complement strand
GGTGGATACGATAGGTCAAAATACTGAAAAGACGCCATAACCTAACGTGCAATCCTAACATTGTATTTCTAATATATGGAGGGCTCCTGCAAATTTTAGCTACACAACCTATTTCAACAGAAACACCTGAACAACGATCTTTCTCAACATTAAAAACGGTCTCAAAAAACTTATCTCAAGAAATTAATGAACAAGAACGTACTTAACATCAAAAAAGCATAAAATTGCATCGTATGTCAAGCCCAAAATGAAGGACAAAACATTTTTTGCGAAAAGTTCTAGAAGGAAAACATTTATTATTGGAAGGATAAGGTTATTTATAATGATATATATATATATTATATAGATATATATATATTATAATATAGTATTATATATATATTATAATTTATTATATATAATATTATATACTATTATTAAATCTATATTACTATTTGTATATATATATTATCAATTGGCTGAAAATATAATAGAATATTATGTATATATATATTTATATTATAATATTATATATATATAGTATATATATATATATATTATTATATATATATATATATATATAGTATACATATAACCCCTAGAATTTCCTTCACGGCTATCGCTATATATATATATATATTTATATTATATAGTATATATATTTATATATATATATATACTATATTATATATTTATATATATTACTTATATATAGTATTTATATAATATATATATTATAGTATATATATAATAATCCTATATATATATATATAGTAGTACTAGTATGGTAAATGTCTAGAAACGTGTGTCGCACTGCGAAAACGATACTAATCATTTTGGAAAAATATACGAATCATTTTGGGAAAAAAAAAAATTAAAAATATAATGAAAAAAAGTAAAAAGAAATTGATTATATTTATATTTTTTTTCAAACTTCACAATTAATGTGAAACTAAAGAATTAGGCGCTATGGCAATTTTATTTCCTTTTAATTTGACTTATGTAACTAAAGTTTGTAAAGCATAATTTTGAATGTAGGTACCATAAGAGAAATAGTTTCAGACGATGATATTTTATTAAGCATTTTTCGCAAGTTATAAGCCTTTATTTTAAAAGTCCGGAATTTTGAAATATGTAGTAGAATAAATGTGAATAATTCAAGATAAAGGAAAAATTCCTTCTTCAGTTGTTCGTAAGAAATTGCAATAAATTCCTACAACGGTTTTCGCCTGGCGAATTTTTGGCTTACATAAGTCGCAAAACCTGTATACAAAAAATGTACTTTTTTATTTATTTACATTGTTAATGAATGTACTTTAACTCAAATAAAGAGCATTCTTAATTTAAGTCAACAAACATGTGTAGACTGGTTAAGTTTTTGTCGAGAGATTTTCATTTTAGAATGCATTGGCAATTTAAAAATGATAATAATTTTAACTGTAATATTAGTATTACTTTGTAACTAAGGAATACCGTAGAATAAACCCGCAAAGATAGCAGGAGTCGGGGTCTCTGCGCCTCCCCGTGGACGACGGGGGGACTTCGTCCCTTCTGTCCCCCGTCGGCTCGCAGCCCCCAGATACAATGGGAAATATATATATATATATAGTATATATATATATAGTATATATATATAGATATATATATATATATATATATATATATATGTGTGTGTTTAAAATGGCGTGTGCAAGATCGTTAGCGACCAAAATCATTTTAAAAATTTTTTTTAAATGACATAGGTAAAATGCTTTTAAATTTTAGTTTCTCTAAGTCACAACAATTGAGGATGTAGTTCAATCATTACAAAATATAGGAAAAGGAAAAAAGTAATGGCTGACCTTTTATAAATATTGAATTATGTAATATAAAACTTAACCGCAAAAAGAGGACGGAACAATGTATTTTCAAGTGTTCACAACTCGGGATGTATCGGGAGCATTACAGCGAAAAGAAGTAGACCCAGTGGTGAAACAAATTCTTTTGTCAATATATATAAAATAACATTACTATCAACGATGGATTACTCAAGCCTGTAAGTACATGATATAAAATTTAAAAGTTCAACATATTCACGTGCAAAGTTTGAGGCAACCCCATATCGTCAAATCTTTGATGAAGAATTACGTAGGTAAAGTGTATGTTGTTTTTGGCTTACTACAGTGTGGGATTATATCTATATTCCAATATAATTTTGCTTTATTTATTACGTTTAATTTATAAATTTTATTACCCCTGAGAGAGCATAACTTTTTGAAATTATTCCAATTAAATTAGATTGGAACAAACAGTATATAGGAAACTACTTGCAAAAAGCTTTTTAAAATCTGCAAATTATCAAATTCATATCGGGTTTAGTATATTTTTACAAAGTTTCCTCTTTTGACTAGAATTATTTAGAAAAATAATTTTTCATCCCTGAATAATTAGTGATGCTTCACCAAAAGACATTCTGGCTTCATCATTCAGAGTTTTTATGAAATTGAGGTTACATAATATAAGGAAAAAAGCTTAAGCCACCTTTGAAAAGTAAAACCTTATTACCGCCCAAATTAAAATTCGGCCTAAATGATGCAAGAAAACCCCCACACAACATTAGAAGGAAACATGAACGCATAATTAGACGAAACAGTTATCCCGCAAAACCCAACAATTAATTGACCTGTCAATTCCCTTTATGAACTGATTGGTAAGTTATTTTAAGTTAATTTAAAGTTTGCATACCAAATTGATATTGCTATTGAAAAATTAAAATGAATACAAAATTTTCGAACAGTTCCGACTTTAAGAATATAGAAGATAATTTCAGTTTTCCGGGTTCGGTAATATCTTTTTTATATTTTTTCATTATTTATTTGCCATCTTTTATTAATAAAAAATAAATTTACCATTATAAATATCTCAAATTTAGGTTTCAAATTTTGGATTTTGGCCACTTTCAATTTTAGACAAGCATAATTCAGTAGATGGACATTATTGGACAAGTGATTACGATACGATTCCTTCGTTAAAGGTTATCTTAGATTGGAGCAGCTGGGAACAATCTGTGTTTAAAATTATATGGATTAGTATCGTTGGTGAAAATTATGAATGGATGAAGCAGAGTGTAGGTAAGGAAAATAAAACAATTAGACGGTTTTGGGCAAAGATGCAAATTAACACACACAATAGTAGTTAGAAACCCTTCAACGTCAAAAATAAAAAAGAGCGTATTCTGGCGATCCGCCGCTCACCCGTCACGGAAACGCTCTTTTGAGGAATAAGGATGACGGGTAACCTCAAAACACATTGCAATTGGTCGGAGAGTTGAAGAAGGGCAACGAAGGAGCTCGTCGTTGCGAGACATCGCTATGTCGGTGCATTAAAACCGCATCGTCAGGGCAACGCGCATTTATTTTGGCAATGGCAGTTGTTTCTAGACTTTTCAAAGTATTTGAATTATTTTTACCGATCTACCTCGATAGAACGCGTTGAAACGATCCCTTTTCCCAACAGCAAGAAAAGAATTAGCTATTAAAAACTTCAATTATCGTTTTAAATCCCATGATCTGCATACCCAAGTAGCATGCCAGGTGTCTCATCACCACCCCATTTGTAAGGAGAAATCTGCAACCGAGACGGCCAAATTCAAATCCTGATATGATGACGCGTTTGCTAAGTCTATTAGCACATAGCAGAAAGACCCACCATCGTCATTACGATTTGACTGGAGGTATCGGTTGTGATTTTGACACCTTTATGAAGCTTGAGGAGAGGTATGGAGCGATAATGCCTGATGCTCCCCAAGTCATTAACACCATTGAAGATGTTGAGAGTGGAATAGACACCATCCCAAAACTGAACAAAAAAACGGAAGCCGAGAAGAAGGTCCGGGAAGCGGAGGATTCGGAGCTAGATAAAGAACGGGAGGAAAGACATCTCCTCGGAATCCAAACACGAGGTAGAAGAGCAAGGACTCTCGACCATTGAGGAAGAACCTAAAGTAGAACTTTAGCTTTATAACATCAGATTTTCCCGATTTTTTTTATTTAATTATTAACATGCCGAACGAAGTCTTCTGGAATACTCCTCCATAAGGTATTAAAATTAAGTACATTGGGAGAAATCAATTAGTCAGTGAGGAAAATTTATTTACATCCTTATTGAATAGGCCTAATCAAATTTAAGAATCTTTTTATATAATCAAATTTTCACGATTTTTTTTGTATTTTATCAATAAAATGCCGGTCTTCTGGAATATTCCTATATAAGAAATTATTAAAATTAAGTGCATTGGGAGAAATCAATTGGTCAGCGAGGAAAAAAAATTAGTGATCCCAGAAAATAGTTTCCAAAAGTATTTCTTTTATGCATTTGAAAAATATTCATCTAGAAGTTGATGTTACTTGATTTAAATACTATATTTCTAATGATAACTAAAAACCGTATTTTTATATTTTGCTGTAGAAATTTGAGCTATATTTAAGTAAGTTACTCAAGTTTAACAGTGTAATAAATACCTTGCCCTTAATTTGTATTTGATCCTCTAATATCAAATTAAATAAATTTGATGTATGATCATTTTAGAATATATAATATATGATATATATATATATATATATATATATATATCTATATAATATATATATATATAGTAATAGAGTATATAGTTACCTATATATATATATAAATAGATGGATGGTCATGTCATTCACATGCTCATGGCCGTCTCTTTGTATTGTGACGCTTGGAAATAGCGCGTCGTGGCTTTCTTCAACAAATTTTAAAAGAAAGCCACGCCATTTTAATTCGTAATATTTGCAACTCATAGCAAATTTATAATAACTTTGTAATAACTCATAGCAAACTTGTAGCAACTTTGATGTTGTTGATTTTAAGAGTCTTCTGCACGATTAAAAATTGAAACTTTCTGAAGATGTCCGATCATATCCCTAACGAAGCCCAGCCGTAGATACCGCCCAACATCCCCACCCCAGAAAAGGTACAATCATAATGAAATACCTGTAATTGAGACCTTTCAAAAAATTCTGGCAAAATTTTTTTTTAACTAGAAAAACTTAAAATCCATTACAAAGGCATGGCACACTAACATCTTCAAGAAAGGCGTGATTGGTGGTAAAATAAAATATTGCTACAATATTATAGGAAGTTTTTTTTTTAAATAAAAAAGCAATGTGTGTCTAAAAAAATAATTTTAGAAGCTGTACTACACATTAAACTTAAACACTGAATAACTGTTTCAGGCTCCGTTCGTATTTAAGCTCATTTTTAAACTTTCATGTAGTTTCATGATATCTGAGGGAGCTTTTTTGCTCTTGTTAACTAATCTCTAATAAACAAGATGTTATATAAATGAAATGTGACGGGTTTGAACAAATTTTGTGGGTGGGGTGGGGGGAGGAGACTCCAGTGATTTTCATTACGATCTTCCATATTTACATTTCTGACATTTTCTGCTAGTTTCAATATGGACCATCTCATGATTGCTCAAATTTTAATTTAATTTTAACATACATTTCTTTTCTAATTTTTAAATAATTTTCAATATTTTGGTTAAATCTCAGTTTAATTAACACAATTTATTTGCAAAGATAAACGATATTAATAAACTAGTTTTCTTGGTTTTTTGTTCTTCAAATATTAATCTTTTCCATTTGAAAAGTTCCAATCAATTGAACCAATTCCTCGCAAACTTACGGTAAAATAGGACTGTAAAATCGAGTCAATGCAACTTGACAGGTTTAAAAATCTTAACTGGAAATAAATGAGTAGCTTATCCGCAAGCGAATTAAACATCATTTATATCATTATACAAATGTGCAATAAATGAGTAGCTTATCAGGAATGCAAATAAACTATTTATTTTTAATAAAAGAGGTTTTCTCGTCTATCAAAAATCACATCACTATTGGACTATTTAATAAATTGAAACGACTTAATGAATAAAATTTACAACACACAGAAATATTGAGGCAAAATCGAGCTTCACGGTAACTAATTTTGACAAGTTTCATCGGTTGGCAAATAATATGTATTGGAAATTCTTAGGCTTTAAAGGTTCTTTCAAACAGAAGGGTTGGAAGTAAACCAAAAAGGTCCTACCAAGCATAGGCGTTTATATCATATATATATAGTAATCGAGTACCTATATATATATATATATGAGTAAATATATTATATATATATAATATATATATATAATATATATATATATATATAATATATAATATAGTATATTATATTATATATGATATATATATACTATAATAATATATCCTGTTTCGAGAAAAGCGGGAAAATGTTTTTTTTTTTCTTTTTTTCAGATATATTAATTATATGATACTTAAAATGTTATTTAATAGGAGATATAAAATATAATATATTATACTAGAAGTATAAAGGGCTGGGTGTTATCTTGATTCTGCTTAGTCATAATTCTTCTAACTACTTTTCTGTTTCGGTGAATGATACGCACCTTAACCGCCAAGGTCTTTGGAAAGAAGCTGGAATATATATATATTATATAATATTATAATATAATTACTTATATAAAGGTATATCTATAATATATATATATATATGAAGATTGAAATATTAGACTTTGAAGATAGACGTGTGTCAAGTATTCTCACCAAAGGATAAGGTATGTATATTATGATGATTATACTTTTGGGAACCAGAAGGTACAGCTGCGTGCCTCACACAGTTTCTTTTCCATGCAATGTAGCAATTCAGTTCCGGTAGGTAATCAGCTTTTGTTTATATATTTTTCAAAAAATTAAAAAAATGTATATTTTAATCACCTGCTTCAAAATTTTTTATCTTTTAGCATTAACTCTTGTAATAATATAGTAATACTCAAGTATAGGTTTTCAAATTTGATTAGAAAATTTCAAATAATTTAAGAGCATGTTAAGCAGAATGAGCTTATATATATTTTTTGAAAAGTATATTGATTAAATGAATAAAGGAATAATCACTATAGAGGTTCAGAACACAGCGACAAACTCCAACATTAATTATGGGATATATGGACAGTGATTACATTCCTCGGTGTAAGTTAATGTAGATGTGAGGCAGCTTGGAACATGTTGAGTTTAAATATTTTAGGATATATTTATTTGGGTGAAAAATAAGAAATGAATGTGTTAGAAGAGTGTAGTAAGGAAGTTGTAAATGGCAAGGAAAGGTTGGCTGCTGGCATTTAAATCGCTGGTGGAGTGTATGAAAGGGCTATGTCTTGAGTGAGCTCAGGGTTAATTACATTGCGAGGGTATCGTTGTTTCTGGTGGACTAATGGTAAGGGTAGTTGGGAAACTATGGTCTAGAAGTATAGAGGTGTTTATCTAAGTACAAGTGGTTCAGATGTAGAATCTTTAGGGACGTGTGTAAGGTGTGAGAAGAATTGAATAAAATGATGAGTTAACATATAAAATAAGGTTGTGATGTGATTGGAAAGGAATAAATGAGAAAGAATATGGAAACATGAAGAACGTTGAGAATGGCTTGATCATAGTGGAAAGAATGGATGAAAGGTGGGCTGGTTAGAAACAGTGTATAGGTCGCTGGTAATGTGTTGAGGAATCGCCAAACTGGGAAGATCAGGAAAAGTGGATTTGAATCGGTCAATGATTGCATAGAGGAGAGAAATGTGAGTTTTTGCAGTAAGCAAGAAGGAGGATGCAGTAATAGGGAGGTAAAGTGGCGGGGTTTCTTATGAGGGTTCTGTGGGTTGTGGGAAAAGGGAATGTAAACCCACACATAACGAGAAGCCGATGAGTAAGTCGGTGCCGTTGCCAGTCACGGTGCGATTTCTAGGGTGGATTTTCTCCGCAGACTGAGACGAGTTCCTAGCACTATTGGGTAATAAAGTGGGCATTAAGGACGTGGAGTGTTATCTTTTCGGAACTTACAATTAGACTTCTTCTAACTACCTTTCTGTTTTCCGGTAACATGTCACACACCTTACCCCAGTCTAAAGAGAGTATATGAAGTAAAATGTAATAAATAAGTATATATATATATATATATATTATATACTATTATATTATTAACTATAATATAAGTATATATATATATATATAATAGTATATATTATATATATATATACTATATAAAAGACTAAGGTCTTTGAATGATAAATAATTTACCCTTTTTTTTTTTGGGAAAAAAAACCAAGAAAAAAAAAAAAAAAAGGGGGGGGGTTTTTTACTGTGCCAACAGTTCTTCATACAATGTAGATTCAGTTCAGGTACGTAATATCTTTATTTATTTTTATTATTTATCTCAAATTCTATTTTTAATAGGAAAAAAAATAACCATTACTAATACTCACTAAGGTTTTAAATTTTTAATTGTCATATAATAAAAGACACAGGAATGTCTTTTTGAGCAGAATTTATTATAGTGAAAGTATAATACTTTGTTGAGAAAGGTGTAATCACCATAGGGGTTGAGAACAAGGCGACATACTCCCAAAGTAATTATGGGACATATTAAAAATAAGGACAGACCTCGTTGTGAAATTGTTAGATTGAGAGCAGCAGGAACAAGTGTCTGAATTGAAATATTTTGGATCTATGTTGGATGAAAATGGAACGGATGATCCAGTGTGTAGTGGGAAAGTTGTGAATGGCAGGAAGGTTGCTGCTGTAATTAGTTCGTTGGTGGATGTGAAAGGACTAAGTCTTGTGTGCTCTATGGTCGTACATGAGGGTATGTTGTTATCTATGTTAATGTATAGTAGTGAGACTATGTTCAGGAATAAGAGGTATAGATCTAAAGTATAATGTGTTCACATGGACAATTTTAAGGACTTGTTTGGTGTGAGAAGAATTGATAAAAGGATGAATAAACATATAAGAGAGTTGTGTTGTGTGAAGAAAAGGAAAAATTGGAGAATAATATGGGTACATGGTTGAGTGAATTAGAAGATAACATTCATATGGAGGTTTATACTGATGCTTCTTATGGTACGGAAGGTTGTGCGAGTAAAAAAGGAATAGATGTCCTGTTGCGTGGAAATCGACATGCATGAGGATTGCAAAATAGTTTGTGAAATAGACACAACTGAAGATGTAAGTAGAGCTGCTTCAATGGAGGGTATCAAAGAATTTGAAACCAATTTATAATTTCAGATGGGATTAATAAATAAAGATATTGCATTGCATTTAAATCCAAATAATTGGAAGGATGAAATCATAAAAAATGTTTCAAAGGTAGATGGTGAATTAATAGGGAACATATCAAACATTAAAACTAAATAGTTTAATATGAACATATTTAACGTGTGTCCGTGTAACAAAGTTGATATACAAAAAGATTCGAATTGTTTTGAAAATTAAATCTTTATAAATGGTTGAATTATAATGAATAGTGAGTGAGTCCTTACTGAAGAAATCAATGTTTTAAAGTTTCAAAATCTAAAAAAAAAAAAAAAAAAAAAAAAAAAAAAAAAAAAAAAAAAAAAAAAAAAAAAAAAAAAAAAAAAACATTATATATCATCTTGAATCCAATTAATTTTTTATATATGGGACATTTCTTTAAGAAATAGAGTTCTTATGTTGGCTAAAAAGTCTCATCAATTCAAATAATATTAGAAGATAAGTTAGAAGAATTGAGGATACTCTTCTAAGACTTATAGACTTATTAATGTCTTTCAACCTGCTGATAAATGCTTTTATATACCATTTCATATATATAATATATATATAATATATTATATATAAATATATATATTATAATATATATATATATAATATATAATATATATATATATAATATAATATATATATATATATATATATATCAGTGGGCGTACCTTTATTAAAAACGGTTGGGTAGCCATATATATATATATACTACTATATATATATATATATAATATAACTATAATATATATATATATAATATATATATATATATATATAATATATATATATATATATATATATATATATATTATATATATATATATTATTTTTATTAGCTATAATAATAATAATAATAATAATAATAATAATAATAATAATAATAATAATAATAATAATACAGCGAAAACGTATTTTAATGACTGTAATACGTACCTTATTTATTTGTATGAAAGATTTAATTTCCTGTCCTTTTGATAAAATAATTAATAGTTTCAACGTATATTACTTCGTTATTCACAAAGAGAGAGAAACCAATAGTTCTTTTTCAATTGACATTCTAGCTAAATCATTTAACCTTTCACAACTCATTCTATTTCTCAAATATGGTTTTATCCATTTTAAACATGAGAAGGATCTTTCTGCACAACTGGATGTTACAGATAGAGTTGCCATCAACGTTACCAACTGGAATACTTGATCAAATGCTTCACACAGTTCAAATTCCTTTATTTTTATAAGTATCATGTTCTGGTTTACATTAAGCTCATTGCTGTTCCAAAGAACCATTTTAATTTCAATTGCTCAGTTTTCCCCTCTCTTTCGAATTATTGGATAACCTTCCAAGTAAATGTATTCAAGAGAATCAGTTGGAAATTGATTTCTATAAATAGCAAATTTTTCTTTATCAATAAGAGCAAAGAAATTTAATTTCGCAACATCAGAAAACCTTTTTTTCTAACTGAACAATTGCATCATCTAAATTATTATAAAATAAAGCTTTTCATTCACTTCTGTCGTTAGATCCTCTCATTTTTTGGATGGCCACACATTTTAAAGGCTTCTCCGTAAACATTATAGAAAGCTTCTTCTGATGCTTATGTGTGAAATAAATTTAAGGTCCTTCCTTTAACGCTTTTATTGCTGTATGATTATATTTAGTTTTTGTTTTGATAGAATGCTAAATAAGAATCCACATATATCAAAAACGATCATTTATGCAGAGTAAGAAAATGAAAGAAAATTCTAAGAGTATTTTTAAACTCTTTGCCAATGCAATTGCATCATAATCATTATGCCATTCTTCGAGAATGGCATCGTAAACTTCAATGAGCATTTCATAACATTGTTAAATGACACTAACAGCACGTTCTTTAAAATTTCCAACGAGTGTCTGAAGGTGCAATAGGATTTTTTTTAAAATTCCTTTTTTTTTGATTTCTGAATAAGGTTTGGAGGAGTTAAGGAGGAATAAAAATAACTTTTATCTAGGCTACATTTATATGCTAAAGGTATTTCTCGAAAAAAGCGCTTTCCTTCAGGTAGTTTTGTTCCATTTAATAAAATCAAATGCAGTCTTTGAGCATAACTGAGTGAAAAAGCCCAATGGATACTTTGCTTTTATTCTGGGTTTAACTCCCGAAATATCGCCTGCCATAATTGAGGCTCCATCGTGAGTCTGACCAATCAATTTTGATGTGGCATTTTTAAAACTGTCAAGAATATCAATTATTGCATTTGTTATAAATTCTGCCCCTATATTTTCTGATACCGAAAAAAATACAACGAATCTTTCTTGTATATTGCAATTTTGGTCAACGTAACGAATAATTACGGAAAGGTGCTCTGTTACTGATATATCCATCGTTTCATCCACTTGAATGGAAAAGAAAAGAGCTTCATTAATTTTTTCGCTAATGTGGTCATTTAGAACTTTACTCACGCATGAAATTAGATCTGTTTGAATCCACGGTGAAGTTGCTTGAAAAGATTTTGATCGAAGAACAAATTCCTTAAATCGACTATCGTATTTCTGTAGTAATAAAAGAAGCTCAATGTAGTTGCCTTTATTCAAAGAAGACGAACTTTCATCATGCCCTCTGAAAGGCAGCTCTTGCTTAGCAAGAAAAATAACAGAATCAATTAGTCTCTTTACTATTTGCTGAAAGTTTAAAGGCATCAGCGTCATGCAAAAGCATTCGACAAAAGTAATACCAGGGCGAAGCAATATAAACAACCACCAACCGTAGCAGCAAGTAATACCGAAGAAATAAAAATGCAAGTTTTCTTTCTCTGACAATCCCCGAACGAGAACTTCATCATAATTCCACTAGATTTATAGAAAGCAATTTAAAGTAGTAATTAAATTTATCTTGGAATACTTGCATCCCTCAGATGGAAGTTACACCTTAGCTATAGTGCTTGCTACAAAGCTTGTTCTTTTCCGGTAGGGCCTTTACCAATATTTTTTTCTTGTGAAAGGTCGGAAACGTAAATTATTTTTCTTCGATGGTTCATTCGTGGTAGTGATTTTTAGCGTTTGAACAGGCCAACTGGACTAGTTAGGGTGCTAATTCCCAAACCATTGCCTTGAATTATGTGGCATTTGATGCCACTCTCGCTTGGCATTGATGTACTGCAAAATGGCCCTTACGCAAATTAGCAAACCTATTAGAGAAAAATACTTAAATAGATTCCATAAAAAGGAAAGCCTCTACAGTTTCCGTTATGCTTGTTAAAACTAAATTGAAATTGTTCGTTGGTCCGACTGTCGCCTTTTTTTGGAATGACATATCCCTTTACTTTAGGGGACGCTAGGTGTGAGAATTGATAAAATGAGGAATGAACATATTAGAGTACGTGAGTTGTGTGGTGTGAAAGAAAGGGGTAAATGAGAGTATGTTGAGATGGTTTGGTCATGTGGGAAAGGATGAATGATAGTCGGTTGGTTAAGCGGATGCATAGTGGCGAGTGTGTTGGGAACCGACCGGGCTGGGAGACCCAAGAGAAAGTGGATTGATTCGGTGAACGAATGTCTGAAGGAGAGAAATGTGAGTTTGGCAGAGGCGAGAATAAAGGTGCATAAATAGGAGTGAATAGCGGGTTTTTTGTATGGAAGGCATGGTTGTGGCCGCCACCGTGCCGCCCAAAGGGGTATGAACCCTTTCAATTGACGATTTTCACCAATAGTGGAGGGTCCGTCGCGGTCCCATGAGCTCTAGGGTGGATTTTCTGTCGTGTGACGAGTTTCTCACTAATTAATGGTACAAGAGGGGGCGGTAAGGGCCTGGGTTTGTCCTTTCGACTTTGTTCATATTCTTCTAACTGCTTTTTCTTTATTCGATGCATGACACGTTTCAACTTTTACCCCCCAGTCCTGGGGCAAAGAGGAAGACAGAAGAAACGAAAGAAAATATATAATATTATATATATATATATAATAGTAATATAGTATATATAATATTATATATATATATATATATATTATAATATAGTATTAATAATATATATATATTATATATATATATCGAATTTGAAGGAAGCTATGTGTGTGAGTAAGAATAAATGTAGTATAGAGTATGTGGCTCAATATAAAATCGTTTAGAATTACCATCAAATATACGTAAAAGCGAACATGCAATACTTATACACGTATATAGAGAAAAGAGATTTAGTAAACATACAAGGTTGGACAGAAAGCATTCCAGGCTTCATCGTCTGGTTCGCCAGTGGGACCTACTACCCAATAACAACAACTACTCGAGACCTTGCCATCACCAACCGTGTAGCATCCACCAGTGGATGATTGGGAAATGTACTTGGTTATGTTCTAAATTAGAATTAAACCATGTGTATTATATCTTACTGAAAAATAAATGTATTTGTTAAATATCTCTCTCTCTCTCTTTGACTTCTTTGTTTTATTGTTCTGAGATATCAATTTTCCGTCCTGTGCCTAAGTTCGGGAGGTCGAGGTGCACTGACGCTCGGGAAATCAAAAACTGTGCACCTCATGAGCCCACCCTATGGAGTGATGTGTTCCCCAGGTTGCCTCAACTTATTCAGCGAATGATCCACCCAGAATTTCATAGTACGTATGGTAAAAGTGGAAAGCAAACACCCCAACACATTGTTTCCTTAGTACTTTCATCAATGCAAACTCGTCACCGCTAAAAACTTTCTCTTTTACAGATGGACAAAAAGCATTCCAGGCTTCATCGTCTGGGTTTCGCCAGTGGGACCTACTATCGCAACAAACCAACAACTACTACTCTGGACCTTGCCTCATCTACAGCATCCACCAGTGATGATGGGAAATGTACCTATGGGGTATCGGTTATAGTGTCTAGTTAGTTATTAAAAATCAATGGTATGTGTTGTTTAAAGTCGTCTCTCTCTAAGTCTGTTTTGAGCGTGTTTGTTTTATTTTCTAATTGTCAATTCTCCATCCAATTCGGAAGTCGAGGTTGCCGGAGCCTCGGAAAATCAAAAACCGCATGCGGACCGCATTCGAGACCTCAGCAACCCAATAAATTGTGTCCGCCGCCTCACTTACAGCGAATATCCCATCCAAGAGTTTTAGTAGTAGCGAGTTAATGGGTAAAAAGTGGAAAGCCAAGGAACATTCGTCCGAAAACATATGGCTATTGATCCTCAGTACTCTTTCAATCACTGAAACTCGTCACAGCTAAAAACTTGTCTCTGTTTGCGATGATGGGACAGATTAAGCAATATTCTAGAGCTTGTGTAACGTGATGGTTCGCCGTGAAGCATGGGACTACTGAACCCAGCAAGCTAAACAGTAACGAAGGAGATTTTCTGTACCTCGCTCACCCGCAGCTATGCTACCAGTGATGAATGATGGAAAATGTACCTTGGGTATGTTCATATTAGATTAAAATATGTATTAAATCTATCAAAAATTAACTTTACGGTATTTGTTATTAAAGTCTATATATATTTATATTAGTATATATTATATAGTATTATTTATATATATGTATCGTGTTATTAAAATATTACTATATATACTATATTATACTGTTATATATAGTATAGTATGGTATTTCTAGATCGCGTGAATCGTATAGATAATTAAGTATAAGCTAAGAGGTAGTAAGGTATATAGCTTATGGGTGATATTGTAGTGGTTTTAGAGCGACAAATCTATGCATCATCCATATATCAAAGACTACAAAATAGTTTTACAGAGAGGAAAAGGAATACATTCGTTGGAGTGAATTCTGCATTGGGCAAAATCAATTTTATTAAAAAAATGAAAAAAAAAAAAAATCCTTCCTTTGAAGTGTCCGCAATAGCACTGAGCAAAAAATTTCGAAAAAGGAATACCATTTTTGGAAGTCCTTCCGTAAAATTATTAGTTAGGAAAATGTTAAAAAAAAAAATAAAAAAAAAATAAATAAAATAAATATTGGCTTTTTTTTTTTTTGAGGCATCAGGGGACTATTAATATAGTAAGAGGGTAAGCTTCTATAAGTAGTAGTTAATTGTGTAAGGTAATTACAGGTTTCGGACAAATTGCAAGTGTTGGTGCTCGGAGCCGTACGGGGAACACAGGGGGGGTACGTTTTCCATACCCGTCCCGTAGGGGCGGGGCGGAGGAACCTCCGCGACACCCAATTAACACCCAAAGAGCGGTGGTTCCGGAGACCCTCCCGGAGGGGGGGGAAATTAAGTCCCTAACCCTGTCATTCCCCGGAAGGCGAGAGACCGCCGACTCCTGCATCTGGTTGCGGTGATACCCTTGGTGCGTATTCTTTAGTAAAGAAAGAAAAAAATAAGCAAAATTTAATAGAAAGTCTTTGGATTTATTTTTAACGAGTAACCAATAAAAAAGGTCTCTAAATGATAGGGCTCTCTAATCATATTATCTATAATTAATTAGCAATAATATTTTTTATTTTTTAATTTTTTTTACATTTTCCTATCTAAAACTTTATTACCAAGGATTCCAAAAATGTATCTTTTTCGCTGTAGTCTATGTAGTTTTTTGAGAATAATATATATATAATCTTTTTTGTTTTTTTTTTTTTTTTAACATTTTGCCGCACTAAAATTGGACCAGCAATTCAGCAGAAATGTATTCATTTTCCCTGTTGCTAGAAGTTTTTTGAGATATGGATTGATGATAGTTGTCGCTCTATACCATTTTATAACCTTATATATAACTATATATATATATATATATATATATAATATATATATATATATAGTATAGTATATTATATATATATATATTATTATATATATATGATATATATATATATATATAATATATATTAGACTTGCCTTCTCGACTTTAGTTTTCCCGAATTTATAATTCTTATCAGATATATGATGAAGATGTGTCCCGGTGAGACCTTCTACCTAGCGATATTTAACTCTTTAAATCTGACTTCAACATCTCTCAAATTTCCTGTCTTTTGAAAATTAAACTTTCGTCACTCAGCTGGTTAATAATATATCTTAATTCACCATTGGAATAACATCACTGGTGTACGCAGGGAGATTTCATCTGGTTTTCTAATTTTTTTTCTTTTGAAGTTTTTCCAGTTATATAAGGGTCTTATCTGCCCTTGTATGGAGTACTGTTCTCAAATTTGGGAGGGGGCTCAGATTTCACCATCCTTCTTTAATAGGGTTGACTGCCGGCTAAAAGACTAAATAAATCTGTCCCTACTTTCCAAAAAACTCCCTTGAGACCCTTTAATTCCGTCTTGTTTCTATAGGTACTTAAACGGTAGGTGATCGACGTGAAGTTGTCTCCTCTTTTCGCACTCAGAGGAATGCTTTCGCCACTCGCGTCGGCCGCGTCAGTGGAGCTATAATGAGGTAACTCTTGCTCCTCGTCACATGAAATGATCTTGTAGTACGTGCATGTGTATGAATAGTAGTGTGAGAGAACTTACTCGAGGACTGCTATTGTGATGTGCCTTCGTCCTTTCTCAACGCAGCTCTTCTCGTCGTGAATGACTCCTTACCGATAGCGCTGCAGTTTCCTGTTGTAATTTAATCTTCCTCTCGTTCAATGAGAAACTCAACCGCGGCCGGCACCTGCCGGAAAAATTGATCTAAGCTTTAGGTTTTGGGAGGTTCTCGATAAACTGTGTTCTGTTCCATCCTTTAGTACAAAGAGCCGGCTCTGCCCGTGGGTGGTGGTAACATGTTAATAAAAATCCTTTTATCAATTTCTGATCATCCTCGAGTTTCAAAAACAAAATGTTTAATAATTATTCGTATTTTCATTGGTTCCAATATTCATAATGACGGTTCCTGGTAAATTTAAAATGTTTCGATTAAATGTGATAACCTAACATTTAAATTGTTTATGAATATCATAAGCTGATATTGGTATTTGCGTCTGTCAAAGTCATTAGTCTCACCTATATACAATATTGATTAACTACTCAATTTCTCCACATTCCTATAATAAACACACATAGTTTAAAAAAAATTCCTTCCAAGTAACAACCATTCCCACAAAAAACGCATTATCTTTAAAAAAAAAAAATCACCAACCTAAACCTCCCCAATGTATTTATATAGTTAAGTGTAGTCAGTTCCCCAAAACATATATAGGTGAGACTTATGACTTTGACAAACGTAAATACCAACACTCTTATGACTTACGGACTGACAATTTGACTTCTTCACTGACTCTACACAGATCGCAAACCGGACACTTTATTGATATTGACTCAATGGTTCCACTTATACATGTCCCGGACCATCAAAAAAGGAAGCTTATTGAATCCCACTGTATTAATAAATTTCCTTTATCATTGATAGTTGTATTAATGAAGAGCAAATTTGGTGGTTTGGAAGAAGATTTTGTTTTGTTTGAACTTATTTCAACATTCCTTTCTGTTGGGAAAAAAATAATAAATAGGATTTTAACACATCATAAAAAAAAACCTTTAAAGGCCATAAAAGTCCCTTCAACAAGGGTAAGCTCTTCAGCAGTTAATAAAGATTCTTCTTTAAAGGAAGCAAAAACATTAAAAGTTACTTCATTGAAGAGTGCTGAAGCAAAACTTTCATCAGATAGTGGAGCTAGAAAGGAGACTGTAAATAATTCTAAAAATGAAGATTCCAATGATGGTGCCCATGACACCCTTGACGTCCAGCTAAGAAAAAGAAAAAGAGTTTCTTCATTGGACCGAGACTTGACTATTGAATTTCTATCAAAAAAACCACGTTTGGATGAAAAAAGTAAAGAAAAAGTTCTTGTTTTGTTTCCAAATTTAGATCAAATAAACAAGCTGAAATCTATCGTATATATGCTTGTTCAACACTACCAAGAGTATCTTGGTATTTGTTAAATTTAAAAAATATTGTCTTTGAAATATATATTAGGGTGGTCTAATATATATATATATAAGTAATATAATAGTATATATAATAATATATATAGTTAGTATAGCTTTTATGTGTTGATTTTCTTCTATATATTAATTATATATATTATAATTATATAATATATATATTGTATATTAGGGGTGGGTGAAAAAAGTCAATATTGTTTTTTCGGAAACGGGGTACCACGTTCGCTCTCATTGACCTGTGTCATTCAGCAGTACCGTAGTAACATTTCCTTTCAACAATGGTTATAATTTCTAACGAACGTCATCTTGAGTCCTGCAACATTTGGCTTAAAGTTTGAAAAATTTTATGGTAATTTTTTTAAATATTTTCTACAAATTTTTCTTATAAACTCTGAAACAATAAAAAAAACCCTGAGGGGTAGTCACTAAAGTAGTTGAACAAGGCCTTAAATAATTAGGCAGGTATTTTTTAAAATATTTTTTAGTGACAGTGGATTTTTTAGTCTGCCAACATGCAAGGCTTGTAACTATATCCAAAATATTCGTATATTTCTGTGTATTCTTTAACGTTTCATAATTTCCTGATATCCGTCTCTTTTAATAATCGTTATCAAAAACTTGTGTTTATATTGGACCTTTCGTTATCAACTTTTTGCATTGGTGCGCAACACTCTTCGCTAGTTCGATATTAAATCACCTGTACAATCTGACTGCACCTCCGTCAGCGGGGAAGTGGTATGCACCTTCAGTCCGCACCGCATGCCCTCCGGAGTTCCAACGCCACCCAATTCCTTGGTAGGCATAGTTAATTATACATTTTAAGAAAAGTCTTCAACAGGGTAAATTGTTTTCTTTGTGTCATATTTGGACGGATATTTGCTATCAAGGCATGTCTAAGTTTTGATTAAATCTTTCGTCTTTTTCTTTTGAGATCCACAAACCAATTTTGAGGAAGCAGTGACTTATTTGACGGCTCTTTCTACCACTTGAGTGTGTGATGGGAGTTCAAAAAGAGTGCACTCAGAAGCTATGTTTACACTCTCGGTTTCCAGTAACCTTTGCAAATCCTGATTTGTCAAATGACTTGTGAGAGGTGGTTCTGTCACTTCCACATCATTCCAAACAATCATATCAACATACTCTGATGCTTCAAAATTTATTTTCGGGATTTCAAACCGTCTTAGTGGTTTACTGGCTTGTTCTCTAGATCGAGCCTTGATGATACGTCTTAAAGCCAGTTTCTTTATATGATCTCTCTTATCAACCAACATAGCTATGAGCATGTTTTCATGGTGAACAAAGTATCCATTGTCTTGGATACATTTGTGTACAATTTTGCGATTTGCCTCAGAAAGGTAAGTGCAACTCTTTATGGTTTCCCACAAGTTTTGATAACATTATAAGAGGATATCAGAAATTTAAAACTTAACAAGCTAGGTGCATAAACTTTCACGATTAAGGTTGCCAACTCTTTTAATGTTTGCGATGGAGATTTTGAAGCTTCGTATAATCTTAAAAAATTCTATTAGCTGTAGTCAACGATCTGGCATGGGAGAGCTTTCCTGGACTTGTGTTTTCTAATTTTGGAGATATTTTTCCCCTCGAAACAGCTTTACAAATATCATAAAGGTCAATACTCAAACCCTTTTCATCACTACAATCGATTATATCAGCAATAAACTCTATGGGCTCAAACTGAACTATTTTCAATGCATGACATGTTGCCAAACTTTGACCAACAGGTCCAACAAATCCTTTTGGTCCGCTAGTAGGTCCATCCAGCTTTTCCACTAAATTTCGTAATGGAATTTCATTTGTATGCAATTGGCAAATAAGCCACTGCAAAGGTCTACCAAGTTTCTCTTCTAGCGAGCGAAATTCACCATTATATTCCAATGAAAATGTTTAAGATAGGCCACTCCATCCCACAACCCAATGCCAAACCTATTTCCGACATTGGTAAGATTGTGACTCAGAAAGTAAATCAGAATAATAGAATTAGCCAATGTCAAATGGCCATTTCAACCAGACAAAGGAACTGAGTGCATAAAACTGATGAAATCTCGAAATTTAGACTCCTCTATGAGTGAAATGTGATCATTCAAATTTAATAGTTGATATCTAATGATGCATATTTCCCATGTGGGAGAAACCATGAAAAAGACAGTATGCACTTACACCTTTTCTGAAAGGCAAATCGCAAAAAATTGGTACACAAATGTATCCAAAGGACAAAGAGATACTTTGCTCCACCATAAAAACAAAAAAAAAATGCTTTCATAGCTAAATGTTGGTTGATGTAAGAGAGCATTTTCATATAAGAAGCTGGCTTTCAAGGAACGCCTATCATCAAGGCAATCGATCCTCATAGAGCAACAAGCCAAGTAAACCCACCACTAAGCGGTAATTGAAATCCCGAACAAATAAAATATTTGAGAAGCATCAAATCATTGTGATGATGCATTGTCTTTGCGCATAGAATTGAGAATTGACAAAGAACCAACTTCTCACAAGATCATATTGACAAATCAGATTTGCAAAAGGTTACTGGAAACCGAGAGTGTAAACATAGCTTCTGAAGTGCCTCTTTTTGAAATTCCCAATCACCACTCTCAAGTGAGTAGAAAAAGAGCCGTCAAATAAGTAAACTGACTTCCTCAAAAAATTCTTAGTGATCAAAAGAAAAGAGGGAAAGCCGAATCAAACTAGAATGCTTGATAGAAATATACGTCCAAGATGAAAACAACAAAGAAAAACCAATTATACCTGTTGAAGACATTTCTATCTAATAAAGATGTAAAACATGCTCTCATGGTGGGGTGCGTTGGAAGGACGGTAAAGGTGGACCTCGAACCTGCAACTACCTCCCCGATGGATTGAGTCCTGGGTTGTTTTTAATATGAAACAGCGAGAGTTGCACAATGCAAAGTTTTGATTAACGAAAGCTATATTAACAAGTTTTGATAACATATTATGTTTGGAACTTCAGAAATTACAAAAAAACGTAAAAAAAAATGAAGAAAATAATTACGGAATAATATGGACTCAAAGTTATAAGCCGTCATGTGCAGACTAAAACAAACCGCCTACAAAAATATTACTCAAAATCAAGTCTTTATTTAAGACCCATTGTCCTCTAACTATTAGTGACTACCCTCAGGTATTTTTTTTTTATTCAAGACTACAAAAAAAAAAATTATGTAAAAACATGAACCAATTATCAACAACATGTTCCAAAAAACTTTTGCCGCCAAAACAAATGTGCAGGAACTAAACCATAGAACAACGGTAGAAAATTCAAAATATATCTTAAAGAAAATTATATAACCTTAAAAGACCTCTCATACCACAAACAAAGTCAAATTGAGAAAAACCAATACTATTATTGAATTAAGCACAACAATATATATAAGAAACAGGTCCTATATCCAAACTTTCCCCACCCTAGATGACGGCCCAAGGCCTAAATTAGGGGTAAGGATAAAAATATAATATCATGTTACCATACCTGAAAAAGCGATTAAAGAGAATCGATAACAAGGAGCAAGCGAATCCCACAGAGGTGTCTCTCTCGCGAGTATTTTAGCTAAGCTTTTAAATAACATCTTGATTATGAAAAAACGTTCCGTTACTATTCGTTGGGTGCGATATGATTAAATTCATTACACTAATGACAATGAGAATAACACTGAATTATGATAAATAGAAGAATGATGAGTTTTATGTAAGAATATTACTGTGTAACTGACAGAATTATGAATGGTTAAGAAACTAGCTAGGTGAAGTTTTTGGAGATAATGTTAGTTTGCCAGAATTTGCCTAATGTCTAATTGTTTATGCATAGGAATCAAATTGACTCCTCGTATACCTCACCACCAACAGTGACACTTTGAATAGTAGCTGCCATTAATTCATAGTTCCAGCATGTTGGCCTACTCTTCCCGATAGATTGTCACCCTTGTTACAGGGCATCTGCTCCTAGGCATGCATCGCCGGCCCCTTTACCTGTTTCTGATATAGCCAGAGAAAGTGGGAAACATATCGAGTATTGTAATGACCATAGCATACTATTATACCATTTGATAAAGTAGGGAAAATTTTCAGGATGCGAGTGTTAGGTACTTATATACAAGTTTGTTTTAAGTGACAAATTTATTTCGTAATTTGTAAGAACTAACTTTTTTTATTATTTTGTTAAGTCTTATTTTGCATTTATAACTTTGTTATAATTTTTTTTTATTAATTTAATTTATTAAGTTATTTAATTTTTTAATATCTTTTTATCATAGATTTCACTTGTACAGTTTTAATATTAGTCTTTGCTAAGAATGATTTTTTTCACTTTTAATTTAATTTATTTTTTACATTCTTTAATTCTTTAATTTAAATTTAAATTTGTTTAATTCTTCCATTTTATAATTAGTAACGTTTACCCTATTCTTGCAATATAATAATACTAAGTGTTAATCAATTTTCGGATTTGTCCTTTTAATTTTTTTAATTTTTTTTTAATTGATGACTAATCTTTTTTAATTTTCATTCTCCTTTACCAGTTTTATTTAATTTCTGTTTAAATTGAGTTTTAATGCCCTGTTTATTTTGCAATGTAATAATATTCATCGTTTTAAAATTTATAATTTATTTATTAATTTATTAAATTAACAATTTTTAATTTTCAATATAATTTTTTATAATTTGATTCTATAAATTTTCTAACATGCAACTTATGATTAATCACGCCTAGCAGATTTATGTCGTAAGTGTGGTCGTGTGATGTGATAAGTGTGTATGTGTGTGTGTGTGTGTAGTAGATGTGATGTTGTAAGGATGTGTGTCTTGTGTGTTGTGTGATGTGTGAATGACTGTGTGTGTGTGTGATGTGAACTTTTTATCTCTTAGTTCAACTTACAAAGTTAGGTTAGGACCATGATAAATCCTATGAATAACATGTTACTCCGCCTCAATACATATAATATCATACCTCGTAATTCACCCATAACCTCGATTCTGTTCTCTAACAAAACCAATCGTAACATATCGCTCCAATTGCTCCTGCACTCTATTGCCAAAGAATACCAACCATACTTTACTAAGTGGGTGGGAGGAGAATGTCAATATCTGATTTCAAATTTCCATTTTCTTTAATTATAACGATCTAAACTAATCATAACTTTTTCCCTCAGAATCTGAACACATCTATGTTTTAGATATTCTGTTTTTTTGTTTAATTAGCTCATCTTGTACTTTCTCTTAAATTACATTGTTCTAACTTATTATACTTTTTATTTAAAATTAATTTTTCTAACTTCTTTTAATTTTTAATGTTAACATTTAATCTTATCATGCATTCGCAACACTGTTGAAAATATTTAGTGATTTATTCTATTATTTTCTGCAGAAATTTAATTAAATTTCTTCCATTTTCACTTTAGTAAGTACTATTGTGGATTTAAACTATCTTTGTTACGACTATCTATTTCTCAATTTCTGTGAATCTTCTCTTTAATTTTCTTAACGGTCAAATTTCAAAATTGTAAGTTTTATTTTTGCATTTATACTTTGTTTAATTTTTTAATTTTATAATAATATTCTGACGTTTTTAATTTTTTTAATACTTTTTTTTAAATCCTCTCTCTAAACCTTATCTCAATTTTAATTTCTTTTAATTTTTAAATTTTATCTCTAATTTTACATTATTTGTAAGTTTCTATTTATGTCTCATATTCAACGCAATTTTAAAATAGATTAATATTATATATATTCTTATTATTTTTTTTATTTCTTTTTAATTTTTTAATTTTATCTTTTATTTTCTTTTTACTTATTTTACTTCTATCCGAACATGAAACTATGATAATCTTGATAGCAGATTTACTCTCAATGTCGTAGAATGCACACAAACAACACCAACCGCCAACACCCACAAACCAAAAAAAACCACAAAACCAAAAAAATGATATGTAAAGTAGTGAATGTGTAAAAGTGGTCGAGATGACCCCAATATGTGTCTCCGTGGGATGTAGTGTTGTGTGAAAAACACACAACAAATGTGATGTTGTGTGTGTGTGATAAGTGTGTGTGTGTGTGTGTATGTGTCCGTGTGTGTGTGTGTCGTAAGTGTGTGCGTCATTCACCCTATTCTTATTCAATTACAAAAATAGTAATACGGTTAGGATACCCCACCATCTTTTGCCAATAACATATTGCATTCAACTTATTGTAAAATGGTTACCCAGATAAAATCAATTATATCAATAGTTTCGAGATGAAAATTATCTGAACAAACCGAAGCGATGGAAGCCATAAAAAAACCACCAGAGAATAAGCCTAAAAATCATCTTCAGAGTAATTTAACTAATTGCAGTACAATGCATGTGTAGAGTAGTGTGCTCGATAGTTTGACCCAAAAACCCACATGATGAATGGTCCAAAAAAAAAAAACACCACAAACAATCGTTGTGGTGTCGATTGATAGATATGTAAAGAATGTGTGTGAATATGGTGTGTGACGTGTGTTCATTATTATATCTTAAGTAAAGATATCGCATAAGAGATATGATATCCCGAAAAAAAAAAAAGTGTGACTAGGTACGTTATTGGACTGTAATGTTAAAAGTTTCTTACACTGAATTGTAAGATGAGAAACGTTTGTTAATAGATGACTGCCCATTCATGTTTAAGGGTGTACAGGTTTGTCGCGGCTATACAAATATTATCTTAGTCCCTCCAAAAATGAGGTGCTAAGTAACTCTTATAATTAAATGATGAACCAACTTATGTAACCTTAGAGTATAATATCAATGCATTCAGTTTCGATAATTACACATAATAAATTAAGATAAAACGAGTAATCTAAAACAAATCTGTAGAGTAAAATTATTTGTTTACAAGATACTAATCGCTTAAGGTAACAATAATCAGATGAATATGTTTCAGAACAAGTGATGGAACTAAAGGTTAACGCCTTATTGGAATGTAATGCTAAGCTTACATTACCTGAATTGTTAAGTGTGGACATTTACGTAATAAACAGTTTAACGTTATTAATTCGATGTCTAAAGGTGTGTCAGTAATTCCTCTATGCTAACATTATTAATCCCTTAGTAATCAGATGAATGCTAAGTAATCTATTATTAATGTGAAACTTTGTTAACATTAACAATGATATTCGTAAATCAGTGTATAAAGAATTTTGTTTATTTATGTTAGTTTTTATCCAAGAATGACACTCGAAATGTGACTTGAATCAATAAGCATCAAATAGAGATTCACAAACAAGGACCTGGAAGGGTGTTGAGTGGAATTGGTTAGCGAATGGAAAAAATGTATTGATTTAGTAGATTTTAAACTGCTTTAGGGTAATGTAAAATACAGAACAAATTTTAGATAAAATATTGGGACAACCATTAATCATTGCATCAAAAGATCACAGAATTGCGATCAGGAAGGAGAGACTGGATGTGGTTTGATGTAGTGATTTACTGCATATTGGGATGGAACACATAACTAAAGAGAAAATGGATGGTGAAACACACTAACAAGTGAAAATAAATTTTATTTATTTAATTTATTTATATATTTATTTATTTATTTATTTTTTTACTTGATAGGCACATAAAACACAAATTATTTTCTGTAATTGTTTCAGTGGCATAAAATACATTTTACATCAAAACATTTTGTTATACGACTGTTTATTAACTCGGACCGCACCGGCTCCAACACCGGTGCCGGAACCAGCTCTGAATCCTCATTCTTCAAATTCTTCTTCTTCCTACCTAACCTTTCACTCATTCTTCCTTCCTCATATCACTCCTTGCTTCCCCTTCACTCCTCCTCTTCCTTCATTCTTCTTCTTCCTCGTTTTTGCATTCCATAGACAATCTTCTTATTCTTTTTTCAAAACTGGGGACCTCTGAGTGAACACTTTTTCAAAACTGGCGACCTTGGAGTAAGCACTTTTTTCAAAAGTTCTTCCTTCTTTCTTCTTCCTACTGTTTTTGCATTTCCATAGACATTTCTTCTGCTTTTTTTTTTCAAACTGAAGACCCCCCCTCCGGTGGAGTCTCTGGACTCCGAAACCGGACTCCGACTCCGACTCCGACTCCGACTCCCGCTTGTCCGAACTATCCGTCTCCGACTCGCTCCATAAACCATCTCCAAAGTTTCAATCTTTCTTACGATCATTATAATGTTTTTAGAAGGGGTGTGTGTGATGTCATGTGTGCGCGCGCATCCAGCCAAACTGACGTAATCTCGTCTCCGACAAGATTACGTCATCACCGCTTCAAGGCCTAACTCTCGTTCATGCTTAAACTTCATCTCAGAATTTGGTAAAGCCAAAAGGGCTTAAACGTGGCGTAGCGGCTACGCTCTCGGGGGGGACCCCCTCTATATTTACAAATCCATCACCCCTCGCACCCTTGAAATAATACACCGACTTCCAGTCACTATCATCCAAACAACAACATACTATACTATTCACAAGTTCAGACCATAGCTCACTAACATCCCCATAACATTTTAAACATGAGAAAAAAGCTGAAGAAAAAGAGGCTTTCAAAAACTGTACAGATCACCATAACGAAACTATATATAACAAAAAAAATAAACGATACTAATAATAAATTACATAACAATATATTAATCATAAATATATATAATAATAATCCAATCATAAATATATAAATAAATAATATACTAAATAAATACATCAAACATATATATAATAAAATACATAAATATAAAATAATAAAAAAATATAAAAAATATTATATATATATATAATATAAATAAAAACAACAAATACTACATATACATAATAATATAATATAACCCTATATATATAAAACCCCTAATTATAGACCACCTTAGATGCTTTTGCGAACAACGCATTAAACGAGGACCTTGCTTCTTGAGAATTCCAAGATTTGCCTTTAACCCACGAAGGGGTCGCTAAAAGTGACAAAGAATTTTATTTGACGGGCGCAGAATGTAGACCCAAACATGCAAAACCTCCTCCTCAACAGAACAGAGCAATGCGAGAATCCACACACCCCCAAATGTGACGCCAACCGGTAATGGAAAGTTGACCAAATCAACACACATCCTTACATTTCACACCCCAACACTGCCAAACACCCACCTATTACCTCTCACCCGGCTCTCTGAAGATCCATACGCTTAAAACAAACACACCCTCTCTCACCCACACCCACACAACACCAAACAACCCACACCCACACCCACACAACATCCACACAACACCCACACACACACACACACACCACACACACCAACACAAGATGTGTTCTATTCTTCCAGGACAATTTTCTCGGGGGGGCTATTACAGAGATTCGCCAGGCCCCGCCGCCAGCACAAAAATAAAGAAATATCAACATAAAAAATTTAAATATTAAAAAATAAAAGAGATAATTAACACCTATGTTCACAGTATGATGTTCCATAAAATGGGTACTGGCGAATAAATGACGGTTGGTTAATTTTTATTAGTTACGAAATATAAACAAATCAATTTACTTGCAAAAAAATATAGCAAATAACTAATTTTTGCCACATAGAGTTAGATACAATAAATAACATTAGGGTACGAAAACATTTGAGAGAAATATTATAATTAAATATAATAATATTGAGTAATATTAAAACTTTCAAATAAGGAAATAACTAGGATAATGGTATAATATACAATAGAAATAATATAAAGTATATAAAAATATAAAATAATATAAATTAATAAGTAATATATAATATATAGATATAAAAAATACACTAATCAACCATACCCTATAATAATAATAAACCTACCCTAATATATACTAATATAACAAAGTTTCCACACTAACACTAACACTAACACTAAAAATAATAAATATAATAAAAATTATATTATAATATAATTAATATATTATATAAATATTAAAATAATATATAATATAAAATATAACCACTTTCATGAAGGCCGTAATCCCCGACGTTTAGACTTAGTACAGTTCGGGGTAAATTAGAAGAAAGTAAGTAATTAACAAGGAATCATAACGACGAAGAATTTCCTTTAACGTACGCATAAAAGTCTCTACTGAATTTTTTTTAGAAAGGCATCTGAAAAATTCTCAGACCAATGAATGCTTATCATCATACAATGCCAATTAAGGTTATCTAGGCAACAGCATTTCTTGTCATAGTCTTACTTAAGTATTCGGATTCTAAGTACTAGAATATCTTTGAACGAGAAGCTATCGATTACAGGAAATGACAAAAGAAAAGATTTCACAGAGCATTTTGTAATCGCAAAAAAATATACCCACGTGCCGCCATTCCAAATAATTTTATCGAGTTACAGACAATGAGGCTTCATACTGCTTACAATATGTTCGCTTTCAGAGCATGGAAAATTGATATATAAAAAATGAAGGATTTACACCGAAAAGTCAGAACTAGATACACAACATTACACAGCATTAAACTATCGGAAAATAGCTGTACACAAAAAAAAAAAAAAAAAAAAAAAAAAAAAAATTTTACATAACTTATATATTTAATCCAATAAATTTGTTAATGACTGAAAAGTCTGAAATTATGATAGACAAATATTCATAAAATATAATCAATATGAATATGTCGAAATAACCTTTCTTCACATTATCTTCGATATAACACAAAATAATTTGACAGTAATATATTTCATCCCATATTAAAATGACATATTTTACTTATCTTCATCAAGGCAAAAATCAGGCGCCACTTCAGATGACAAAACTCCATCCATATATTTCACACCGAACGTTTTATTTGTAAGTCACTATTGAGGTCCCCACACTGATTTGGCAATATTGTTCGCAGGGTTGCAATTTTGTTCCAGAATAATATAAAGGGAGATGACTGGTACATACTAAGATCCATATACATTAATTAGAGCAAAAGTATAATGACTAAATAACGACGAAGAGATGCAACTAAGACGTATAACTTCCAAACACCACATTACTAACAATAAACACAAGCGTGAACAAGGAAACTTCATTAATCATGATCGACCCTGACCCAAAAGAACTGCAAAAGGTTGTTCCCTTCTCTCCTTTAGTAGGAATATTGCTAATCCACAAAGCCATCAAAATTGACTTATCTTATAATAAGATAACCATCTCACTTCAATATACTTATAGATGGCCGGTTCACCGCAGATAAATATCTGGAAATACTTGAAGATATGTTGACTTAATCGATTGAAAATATCATGCAAAAATATTTTAGTTTAATTTCTTTTTTTTGGCGACTTGCTAAACAGTTATGTAAAATGTCTTCTTTTAAATATAAAAAAAAAAACTTGTTTGTATCTACATTGATTATAAAAGTAAGGACAAAAATATATGAAAATGTTATTACAGAATCCAATGCATTATAAGGAACCATGCTTTGTTATGCCTCTTACTGAAAGCCTATTTTTAATAACACCATCCAACTTTCCAAAAGCTATATTAGAAGCACCATCAGAATTCAAAAAAAGTCCAACTACCTATGTCCATATACATAAGCTTTAATCAAGATGAGCCAAGCTACATAAATCATAAGAACATAAGCATTTGCAATACATTTCTGACTTTATACACCAAATTGCCGGTATTTACACACAAAATTCACAAAAGACCGCTTTCTACAGGGAATTATTAATACAATATTTAAAACCTACTAAAACAATGTTTATATTATTTCAACATAATAAAATACCTTCCCAAAACTTACGCCCATCAACATAACAGAAAAGTTTACCGCAGATCTTCCATTGACTGCCTCGATAAAAATTTGACCTTACATCACTACAATGATCAATTTACCCACCGCTAAGTCCTTTAAGGCGACCCCACCAAAAAGAACCAAAATTTGGCCCGGAAAAATAATTTCGCGCCGATAAACCATTTTTCAGCACCCACCTAAAACAACCTGAACACCTCAACCAATCATCGGAATTTTTCACTCCAGATTTTAACTCATCATGCACCACACAATTCAAGCTATCTCCTTAATTCCCGCCACCTCTAAAACGTTAAGAATAATCCCGGCTGGTTGTAACTGTTGTCTGTAGCTCCACCTTCTTACAGACATCTTCAAGTTTTCAAGTTAATATGACAATTAACTTCGCTCAGCAACTTCCCCCCAAGTTTTTTCCGACCAAAGGACTCAAACCCATTGAATTAACACTGCATAGATAGGTCCATTATCTAAACAACTCAGTACAGAACACCAGTACTTTTTTCGGATCTATTTTGACACGTTTTGTGAATCAGCCGATTTGCCTCCACAAATTTCAACCAAAACCCACTCATTTTTTTAACTTTTGAAATGAAGAATTGCGATAATGTTTTTTCATATCGGGCAAAGGGATGACCCCTCTTCCAGCCAGAATTATATAGTCACGAAGACGGAAATGCCACATTTATCCTCTCCTTCAGAATTATTAATAACTCTCCTGCATATGCACATTCCAGTTACTCTATTTGTTAAACTCTGAAGGAACAAATTTTTATCCACAACAACCCAAAACTAAACTCCTCTCATCAGTTTTTTTCAGAAAACAATTGCTTTATTGAGCATTCATACAAAAAAATTATCCTACACCAGAAACACAAAGAATGCATCTTACCCGAAATTCCAACACTAAATGCCCTGAAACCCATTTCAAAACACCACCTAAAACCGCCCCACAAACCGCAACGAGAAAAAACATTCACTTCGCGATTTTTTCTTCTCAACGACTGACAAGAACCAAATTTACCATAATGAGAACCCGATCCGAATCGCAACCCACACCCCGCTCGTCGATGCCAACATGTAGGGTAGGATATTATGCATCCTAGCGACGACGGCCCTTACTACATCTAAAATGGTACCACCGACCGGGGCGGTAAAAGGCTGCGGCTTTACATTTCTCGCACTCGTTTGCCATATTCTTTATAAATTGCACCCATTTTCTTTCTCCGCATAAGCATTGTAACCGCAACTTAACTCCCAACACATATCCTTGGAAAAAAAGGTAGAATGAAACAAAGAAGACAGACACACCATAACTCACCAATATATAAACCTATATACACCTATACTCACGTAATACCAATAAAACCCAGAATACTAAAACCAATCCCTCAACCTTACCTATCACCTATACACACAAATATAAACCTCACTATATAAACAAACCTATAAATACCAATACCAATATATACCTGTGCTAAATCAAAATGTCAAATCCTATACCTCCAAACAAATAATAATCTATTAAATCATTATTATACATTAATATATAATACCCCAATAACTAATTATATTAAATAAAATAGTATCGCATTATAATATGATATATTATATATAATATATAATACTACTACTATAACCTATATAATATACCATATCTCATAATAAATATATTACATACTACAATAATAATAATAATATATATAATATATATATATTATAATATAAATATATATAGTCTTAACTGTATAAGATATAATATATAATATAATATATATATAAATAATAATATAAATATAATATCATATAATTTAAAAAATAATTGAAAGTAAAATGAATAATATAAATATTAATTTTACTGCTAAATTTTTTGGTTTTTATGTTATTTTTGTGTTTCTTGTTTTTTTTCCGTGACACTTTTTACCCGGTTTTCCCAAGGTTTCTTCATCAGGGAAAAAATTTAAGTTGGGAAAACTACCCATATCGCCAGACCTTGTGCTTCCCGTAGAGTATGACCTCCACACTTAAATAAAGCTACGCTGCCAGACGCATTATATATTCTACTGCGATTAATTTTAAAACTTAAAACAGGTTTTATTTTTGCTGTAAATATATAGATAACTTTCTAAATATGTTTCATACACATATGATATAAAATTATAGTTTCAACAATATAAAAATTAATATATTAATATAATAAAGTATTTACCCCTATTTATTTAATAGGAAAAGATAATATTCTAAAAGAATCTTAACTATTAAATACACAAATATAATATATCATGAAAGAAAACAAAACACCTAAATAAAATCAAATATTAACCAAGAACACAAAATGAAGAACCTTAATTCCGACAAGAAATATTACACCTATAAAATACCAATACCCATTTTGTCAGAAGTCAGAATTAATTAACAACTTTGCTATTTTTTGGCCATATCTAGCATGTTTACAATTTTCCTTGATTTTCAATTTCTTACTGTCCTACTTAATCAAAAAACTTGAAGTTTAAAATGCAATTTATTTTTGTTAATGTTAACATCTCACTTTATGTGCTAGATTATTCAGATTTAATTAACTTTGATAATCAATTCTTCAAATTAATCAATCAATTAATATTGATAAAAAACACTGCGTGCCACACACAACACAACACAAAATAATATTTATATAAAATTTAACATCATTATATAATATATATATACCTAAGTATATCATATCTAAATAATATATTTACAAAAATATATATGATATGTAAATATCTCATATATAATCAATATATTTAGCATTAGAATATTACTGCTAATCTATAAGCTCACTTTTATTTGATATATATTAATATCCACTAGGCTTTTCTATACCTAACTGGAAGTTGAACCACACCCTCGCTGCTGGTAAAGACAGGCGATTTTACCAACCACGGTATATTACGTGAAAAGCAAGGGGAGGTACTGCCAAAGTCAACACTCAGAAACTGACGTACTTAAATACTTCTGGTATCTTAAGAACATCATTCAGAAGTAAAACATATTAGATAACTACTATTTAGCATTTTCATTTGTGGTCAGGTTAGGAATAACAACCCTAAATTTACAACAGCGAGAGTGTGGGTTCGAAACCCAGTAAGGTAAGAAAGGCACATAGGGATGATTATAATATACATATAAAAAGTGCGATTAATTCAACTTAGCACTAAATATCATGCAAGTAACAATGTGAAGTCCCGATTTATGATTACTTTCGCACAAAATCACCCTAAGTGACCAAACCTGACCCAAGAGTGTGAGCAGGGAGAAGTCTGCCAAAAGGTTATTGTACAGACTAACGAATACCTTATTCTTCTGGAAGATAGAAGATCTTCAGAAGTAAAACGGATAGATATACTCCCTTTTAGAACTCAATCGTGGTGACGATACAAAAGGTAACAAGCACTTACTTTACCCAACAGCAGAGAGGTGTGGAGATTCGAAACACCAGTTCAGGTAAGAAAGAGCTAGCGCAGAAAATTGATATATAAATAAAATAATAATAAATAAATAATAAAATAATATAATATAAATATAAAATAATAAATATAATAATATATAATAAAAATATATACTAAATAAAATATAATAAATATATATATAATTATATTACTAATAAATAAAATAAATATAATAAAAATATTATATATATATATAAAAATATATAATAATAAATATAATACCAACTGTAGGAAACGTTTAAGTGAGAAGAATGAGGAAAGAAATTCACCACAGGGTATATCGTATACTGAGATGTACGCAGAAGAAGGCGAAATAAAGAGGACAGTGATAGTTAGGTCTGATGCTCGACTACCAGCTAAGTATATTATAAACCCTTGGAAAATGCTTATGCAACTTGCCTACGGGAATTTTCACGTCGCACTGTTACGCAATCCACCTTACATCTGTTGAGAGGGTAAAAAAGGGACAAAATAAAGAGGAGTAATCAATATAAATATAAATATAATATATAATTATATAATAATAATATAATATATATACTAAAAATATATATATTAAAATATATAATAATATAATATAAACTTAATATTACACAAGCCTCCATACCTACATAATAATATTATAACCCAAGCACAATAAATACCAAACTAAAATACAAGTTATTTTCATAAGATATAAAATATAATACCTATCAAATATAATATCTACCTATATATATATTATGCCGTCCATACGCCCATCTACTGTAAATATTAAGTTTTTTTTTTTACTTTTCTAGGGGCATAAGTCAGAATAGCTGTTCCTACGCTTCTCGAAGAAAAAAATACCCTATTATCATAATATATTTCATTCACCCTCGTCCACTCACTCTCTGCCATTCAATGGAGGACAACAAAAACAACACACCCAACCATAGAATAAACCTTAATCACCAACCTCTCTTAACCTCGTTCTGTCTCTCCACACCTCACAACTTCTCCAATTCCCAGTCCGTCCCTCTAGTAACTAATCATCACCTTATTTCCTTTATTCATTCTATTATAAAAAAATATATACACCCCAACACCCCCTATAATACCTAAATAAATCATAAATAAATATATAACACCTAATATATCTATCACCTACTCACTCATATCAACACTCAATAACATAACAAATACTCACCTATAAATACTATATTTATAATACTCATAAACTACTAACCCAACCAAAACCAACCATACTCATACCCCAATAAATAATAACTACTCACTAATATATTATACCTAAATATATTAATAATAAATTCTATAATAATTTAATAAACTACCTATATACAATAACAAAGATACCTCACCTAATACTAACCACTAACCCCTATATATTATATATATAACTATAATACATATATAATATATAATACCCTAATATATATAACAATAAATAATATATAATATCAATTATAATATCCATATAATACAATAATATATATTAAATATATGATATATATAGAAATAATAATAACTATATATATAATATAATAATAAAAAAACCAATAATAATAAACCACCAAATATACTAATATAACATATAAATAAACTAAATAAAAAATAAATATACCCTACATTAAATATAAAATTAAATATAAATTATAAAATATAAATAAAATATCCATACTAACCTATAAATATATATATAAATAAAATAATAAATATAATATAATATATATATATAATATTATACTAATATATATAATCCATAATATATAATAATATAATTACATACTACTAATAAATATAAATAATATATCCTATAATATATATACTATATATAATATATCCATGACCTATAATATATAAATATATATATATATATATAAAAACTAATATACCTATATATAGAATACTGGATTATAATTAGTTTAGCATTGCAGCACGAGATTCGACGAACCGGCCAAGACCCAAACAGATATTTGTTAGTATTACCTACCGAAACAGACCTCTGCAGAGCTTACATTACCGAGTTTTCGGTTTCAAACGGAGAAAAAATTGCATTCTGTGTGTAGCCGTTGCTTTAATGGGAGGTTTGATTAGAAATGCAAACAATTTATAAACCTAGTCTGAAATGCTTAGCTTTACAAGATGTTGAGAGAGGAATACCAGAGTTGAAGTTTTTACTGCTCTATGTTTAACATTTCACAAATAACATAATAGGCCTCGGTAAATTAGATAGTAAAATCCTAGATTTTTATCTAGGTGGGGAAAAATCTCATGTTTGGGAAATAATTATATATATATATAGTTATATATATATATATATAATATATATATATAGTATATAATATAATAAAAATAAAACAAAATAATACATAAAAGAACTAAATAGAATTCGAATAAAATAAATTATAAAATATAATATATATAATATATATATATTAAGGACAGTGGCCCTCATTCACAAGTTCTGGGGAGTTCGATATAAAGTATGAAAAATAGAAGAGGGGAGTTAAGATAGTGTTATCATTTTAATTTATTACTTTATCATTCGGTTATACAGTGGCGTAGGTAAGGGAGGGGGGGGGGCTGAAAGACCACAGTCCCCACCCTCAAAATTTTGAATACTCGAGTAAAATTAATCGCACTATTTGATACTGAAATGTATTTTACACCAATAATAACCTTTCCTTTTCGGCCTCAAAAGTCTGACATTAGAATTTAGTAAGTTAGAATTACACTTTTACAAACACTAAATAACAAATATAAATGTATACAAACTTTAGGTTTTTCATTATTATTAAATGTGTCTCACAACACTTAATTAAATTAAAAAAAATTATAGAATGCAAAAATCAAAGATTTTTTTTTTCAAAAATATTCATTATACATTAGTTTTTAAGAATGTATATTCATTTTAGCAATTCCATAGAACAACTGATATCCTAAATAGAAAAAAAAATATCGATGATTCGATAGCTAAAGAAAAATATCGATATATCGGCAGAAAAAATATCATCGAACGAATTTTTCGATAATATTCTGACAAAATCATCAAACATTGATATATATCAATCTCATTCCGCGGTCCATAGATAACTTTTTCTTCGTAGAGTTGTAAGGGTGTTTTTGTTTGATTTCAATCTTCCTTTATTTTTCTAGTATATTCGCGATGTCAGCCATTACATCACAATCGGGAATAGGGTTTGAATTGATATTTTATTTTCTTGTGACTATTTTATATTTTTATAAGAGATTGCAGGCCTTTGGAGGACCGGACAGATTCAAATATATTGTGACCCTACCTTCCGTGGACAAAGCCCTTGCGAAAGCAATAGTTTCCACAGATATACGCTTTCATAAAGACAGACCGGAAAGAGTAGCAGAGGAGTTGACGACCATAGGTGGTCGTGAAGGACCAACTGCAAACAATTTTTCTGACGCAAGAGGAACTTAATCGCTCTTTGTGGACGCGTGGAAAGGTGAGAGGGGAAATCTTGGCTTTGGCCCTCAAGAACCATATTTTCGTTTAAACCGTAATTATCATCCAATTATATTATTCACATAACTAATTAGCCATCTCTATGCGCTCTTATGTTATTCACTAGATACATCCCACTACTATTCATAACACTGCATTGATTATCGGTGAAAAGAGACTTAAAAAATCAAAATAAAATCTATGCTACTTCGCACTATACTCCTCGCAGCAACTACTCGAGCTAACCAACCAAACTTGCGATTAAATAAACCTGCAGGCTTATTTGTACTACATATACTATAATAATTAATATAAAATTTAATACATACTATATATATATATATATATAATATATAAATATACATATAATAATATATATATAATAATAATATATATATATACATAAAAAATTATATATTATTAATATAATATATATATAAAAAAATATATATATATACTACATAATAAATCATACCCTTCACTATATATATAATATATATAATATCAAAAATAATAGATAACATAATATACTAAATATATAAATAATTAATATAACTAATTATACAATATAATTAAAAAATATTTATATAATTATATATATAATATAAAACTACTGACTAATATATCACACTAATAAATATACCAATAACCACCTCATACAATACTACTACTATAACAAAATATAAATATAATAAATATATATACTACTATATATATAAATATATACTATAATAAACACTCCAATACCATAAAAACCATTACACTATAAATATATATACTATATACAATATAACCCTACACCGCACCCATATCACCTACACTATAATAAATACTGTGACAGTAATAATAATAATATATACACTTATACATATAATCTATTTTCTCGTAATTTAAATACATAAACGAACATTTGTCCATGATACAAAATATATATATATATATATATTAAATAATATATAAATAAAATATATATACTAATATATATAATATTATT
>JABUQX010059956.1:0-24148 GCA_015478945.1 Trachelipus rathkii | reverse complement strand
TTGGAAAGTCAAATTATTGGCTCAAAATTACCTTCTAATGGTCAGGCTTTAAGGGTCCTGTTTTACAATATGCGTAAAGTGAACCTAAATTTACGCTCAAGTGCTCATCTAGTTATAAAAGAAATAGAAGTGTTTTGGCAGAAAGCGCGAATCCCAACTAAAACGTGTCAGCACAGCATTGAGAAACTGGAGGCCCAATACAAAGAATGGAAGATGCTCGTAAAGAGCTGCAAAAGGAAGTATGAGCTTGAAAAATATCGAGAAATGAATTCCTGGAAAAAATTAACGATCTTTTTTGATATCGCCCAAGCTGATGCTCTTCAACTTATACCCATTGAAGAAGATCGTCAGTTTCTCCTTATTCAAAGAGAGAAAGGTAGAGAAGGGTCAATGATTGGTAAAGATCATGTTTTGACAGAAAAAGAAAAGAGAAGGGCTGTTCGTAAACAAGAAGAGGTGGATAGAACATTGAGGTGGCAAAAGGATAAAACAATGGGAGGGAAGCATTTTTTTCATTCGAATTATTTTATTATTGTTATTATTTTATATTATTATTATTATTATTATTATTATTATATTATTATTATTTTATTATTATTATTATTATTATTATTATTATTATTATTATTATTATTATTATTATTATTATTATTATTATTTAGAAATAGACAGAATTATAGGTATAGTCAGAATTTGAGAATTATAATGTTTCAGCGTATCTTTTCGGAAGTTAGGTGACGTTTATAAAAACAATGGAGCATTCAAAATACTCTTTTACAATTTCTACTTAGTATTTTATTAATTATACTTAACTAATTATTGTTTATTTGTATTACAATTGTTATTTTCAGAGGAAACATCATTTACTGACCCTATAACAGACTATACAAATGAGATTGAAGAACCTTTCACAAGCGAGGACACTAGGTTGTCTATGCATTCTGATACAAGTCTAACACATAGTCAGTGTCATACACCCACCGTTTCTAAACAAAGTAAAAGAGCCAAAGTACAGGTAATAACACCTAGGTTAGTTGCTACTCTTGATAAGTGCAAAGTCAGTGACTGTGATGCTGTTAGAATATTATCTGCTGCAGCTGAGGGCCTTGGTCATGACCCTACAAACATAGTTATAAACCGCAGTTCTATCTCACGCTGTCGAAAGCGTATAAGAAATGAAATAGCAGGAGACATATTTAATAAGTTCAAGGAGCATGATTGAATAATTCTGACAAATGTTACTGGCACGGAACCCGTAGATAGACTTCCAGTAATTATAACTTCTGGGGTAATAGAATAATTATTAGGGGTACCAGCGATTAATTCGGGTAGTGGGCAAGACCAAGCTGATGCCGTATATGAGGTACTAGAAAAGTGGAACGTCAGCGAAAGAGTTGAAACCTTTTGTTTTGATACAACTGCTACAAACACAGATCGATTTCAAGGTGTCTGTATATTACTAGAACAAAAATTAAATAGAGATATTATGTATTTCCCATGTCGTCATCATATATATGAAATTATTTTGAAGGCTGTATTTGATTCAACAGTTGGCCATTCTTTTGGTCCAGACATTTCCATATTTAAGAAATTTAAAGAAAATTGGTCCATAATGGATAAATTAAAATTCACACCAGGTATAACTGATGAATTTGTTAAAGAAAAGAAATCAAATACGCAAGATCTCCTAGATTTCTCTTTTGAAAACTCTTAGAGAAAAACAAGTTCGAGAAGATTATAGAAAACTTGTAGAACTTATGGCAATTTTCCTTGGAGGAATTCCTCCTCGAGGTATATCTTTCCGGATGACAGGAGCCTTTCATCATGCCAGGTGGATGGCCAAAGCTATCTATTGCCTTAAAATTTTTGTTTTCCGTAAACAATTTAAAATATTGCCAAATGAAATAAGTAGAATCAGAGATGTGTGTCTATTTGTTGTTTTTCTTTATGTTAAAGCCTGGATTCGCTTATATTTTGCGATAGACGCTCCTGTTCAACATCTGAAATTCCTAAAAGACCTTTACTTGTATAAGAATGTTAATGAGGAAATCAGCAAATTAGCTTTGCATAAATTTTGCAATCATTTATGGTACCTTTAACCTGAAGCAGCTGCCATATCATTTTTTGATGAAAATGTTTCAGTTACAACAAAATTAAAGATGGTAGAAACTCTGGAAAATTATGATGTTTCTGAGGAAAATGTAAAGAAGGTAACAGTTCATCCCAGGGACGTGGATCAATATTTAGGAACAGATATAGATTACTTCATTAACCAGAAATCCAAGCAATTCCTTGAGAGTTTTTCAATAAAAACAGATTTCTTGATTATGCATCCTTCTGAATGGAATAGTAATGAAAACTTTCAGAAAGGAAGACAAATTGCAATGGGGCTTAAAGTTGTAAACGATGTTGCAGAATGGGGAGGTAAGTTAATGGAGGAATATAACAAAATATTTGGTTAAAAATGAGGATGCACAACAGTTATTTTGCAAATTGTATCCGCATATAGACGACGATATCCAGATGCTAAGAAATCGACAATATCTGCTAAATTTTAAGCTAAAAAAGCAAATCATAATTATTGTGTATCGAAATTAAACATTTTTGAAATATAATACAAACATTCATCATATGCGCCGCCTGTTTCTTTCGCCTAATCTTGCTGAAACTTTTAGAGAATAAACGTGACTATATATGGAAAAATTATAGGGGGTGTCTTCAAAGTTTTCTCAAAATTTATTTTTTGCCCCTATAGGTAAGGGCCACGCTAATATATATATATATATATATACCGTATATATACAGTATATATATATATATATACTACTATCATAATATATATATATATATATTATTATATAATATATTATATATATATAATAATATATATATATAGATATATATATATATAGATATATATATAACATATTATATATATATATATATATATATATATATATATATATATATATATAATATTATTATATATAATATATATATATAATATATATATGTATGATATTACAGCTAGGGACCGACCGTGGCGGGAATTTTGCCGGGGCCTTTGCTGGGGCCGGGGCTGCTCTAATTTAGCCGGGGCGGGGGGGCCGGGGCCGGGCCGGGCCGGGGCCGGGGCCGGGCCGGGGTTAGCTAAAATTAGAAATGCAAGTCAAAAACACTAAAAGTCTTAAAATTTAGGATGAAAATTAAATATAATTTCAATTAATTAATAATTTAAATTATAAAAATGAAACATTTGAATTAATTCAATTAAATTAAATATTTTTTCTGAAAGAATTATTATAAAATAATTGGTTTTCTAGAAGAATAAGTTGTATTATATAAATATATATATATATTATATAATATATATATATATATATATATATATATATATATATATATATATTATATATATATATTATATATTATATATATATAATAATTATATACCAATTAATATATATATATATATATATTTTTTTATTATAATTTATATATATATATATATATATAATAATATATATATATAATATATATATATATATATATTATATATATATATAACTGTCTTTATATATTATATATATTTATAATATATATATATAAATATTATATTATATAGTATATTATTTATATATTATTTAATATATATATAATATTATATAGTTTATATATTATTGAGAAGTTTTGTCGCTTAGTGATACCTTTATTTAGAGAGAGCCCTTGTATTTCTTTTTAGTATTATGCTTTACTTTCACTTCATTTTATTACTAAATGTACACAAAATTAAAACATTGTTAAAGACACTTTTTTTTTAATGAAATAAAATTTTAAAAAGGAAACTAATTTTCGTCCCGACACGCGGACCTCTCCAGGCTAAGGGACTGGATTTCTTTCTTGATCTTCATCAGTTCAAGTGTGTTTCAGTGGTCTGCTATTTCTTCATGGTGTTGGTTGAAATATTTTGATGTTTTCAGATATTCATTTTGTATAAAATCTTTCTTACGTCACCGGGATGCTTATTGTAGTTGTTACTATTATAAATGCAAAAGTATTCCATGATTTGCGATGGTTCGTGTGATTGATATTTCTGATCCTCTTTTTATATTGTTGATATTGATAGAGTGGCCTGTGTTACGTCTATACTTGTTAAAGCTGAATTTATGCGTCCTTGTGCAGGTCATCTGTATGTGGTTTTTCTCCTTTGCAAATCTATGGTTTCACCTATATTTGTTTTATTGCAAGTATTGCAGGGGATATGATATATACAGCTTTGGGGGAGATTTTCTTTTCGTTTTTGGGGTTTGAGAATGTTTTTTAAGGTGATGTTATTTGATGGAATGAGGGTAATATTTTTGGTAATATTTGTTTTAACGAATATTATGGTAATTGAGGAATTGGTATAAAGGAGGTGTTGCTATTTTTCGGGAGAAAGGTGCTATAGTACCTCTTTTTTGCTTTAAATGCTTTTGTGATGAAAAACTCAGGATAATAAAGTGATTTGAAAGTATTGTGATGTATTAGTTTCTTGTGCTAGAAGAAGAGGCGGAGAGCATATACGAAAGCAAGGAGAAATAGAGCTGAACAGAACAGCTAATTTTGGGTTTGGGGAATGATTAGATAGCCAATGTATATAGTTGGTGCGAATGTTGGTTTCTCTAAATATAGTAAATTAGCAAGTAATTGTTATTTCTTGTGCATTAAGGTACGAGGAAGGGGATGAGGTTGTGGAAGTATTCTATCGATATTGAACTGAAGGATGAATAGAGTTAATATAGTTTAGGACATCATAGGGTTGGTGTTGTGAGGGAGGGGAGACAAAATGTCATCTACATATCTAATCCATAAAATTTATTGTTTAATAAAGGGTGGGGGTAAAATATGATAAAATTCTTTAGTTCCATATATAGGTTACTGAGTATGGGAAACAGTGGGGGATCCCATACTCAGGCCGAAAGTTTGTTGTAATATTTGCCATCACAATGAAAAAAGTTATATTGTAATGGGATTGGAACCTTCCCGTTTCATATATTAAAACAGCTCATTAATCTCTCATTAAAACATAACTTCTTTCATTTTAATGGCAAATATTACAAACAAAACTTTCGGCCTGAGTATGGAATCCCCACTGTCTCCCATACTCGCAAACATAATATATTGGAACACTACAGAATTTTATTATAATTTACCCCACTCTTTATTAACAATAGTTTAGCGATGTAGATATGTAGATTGACACTTTTGGCTCCCTCCCTCACAACACCAAACCTAATGATGTCCTAAACTATATTTAACTCTATTCATCCTTCAGTTCATTATACGATAGAAATGCCTTCCAACACCTCTATCCCGTTCCTCGATACCTTAATCACAAGGAATAACAATCACTTGCAATTTACTATTTATAGAAAACCAACATTCGCACCAAACTATATACATTGGGTATCTAATCATTCCCCAAGCACAAAATTAGCTGTTCTGTCATCTCTATTTTTCTCCCGTGCCTTTCGTATAGGCCTTCCCTCTTCTAGCACAAGAAACTAAATACATCTACAATACTTTCAAATCACTTTTCAATATCCTGAGATTTTCATCACAAAAGCATTTAACAAAGCAAAAAAGAGGTACTATAGTACCTTTCCCCCGAAAAATAGCAACACCTCCTTTTTACCAATTCCTCAATTACCATTATATTCGGTTAAAACAAATATTACCAAAAACTATTACCCTCATTCCATCAAATAACATCACCTTAAAAAACTTTCTCAAACCCCCAAAACGAAAAAGAAAATCTCCCCCACAAAGCTGGATATATCACATCCCCTGCAATACTTGCAATAAAAAATATATAGGTGAAACCATAGATTTGCAAAAGAAGAAATGAATCAACATACAGATGACCTGCACAAGGACAGCATAAGATTCGCTTTAACATAGTCTAAGGCGTTAACCACAGGCCACTCTATCATATCAACAATATAAAGATCGATCAAAATATCAATTCACACGAACCATTCGCAAAAATCATTTGAATCCTTTTGCATTTATGAATAGTAACAACTTACAATAAGCTCCCGGGTGTGGGAGTTAGATAGATTTTTACAAACATGAATATCTGAAAACTTAAAATAATTTCAACAACACCATGAAGAAAATAGCGGACCAACTGAAACACACTTAACTGATGAAGTTCAAGAAAGAAATCCAGTCCCTTAGCCTGAAGAGGTCTCGCGTGTTGGCGGGACGAAAATAGCTTTCCTTTTTAAATTTATTTCATTAAAAAAAAGTGTCTTTAACAATGGTTTTAAATTTGGGTACATTTAGTAATAAAATGAAGAGACAGTAAAGCCAGTAAGGCATAATACTAAAAAAGAATCCCAAGGGCTTCCTCTCTGAAGTATATAATATATAGATATATTATATTATATTATTATATATATATATATATATAATATATATATTATATATATATTATAATATATATTATATATAATATATTATATATAATATATATATATATATATATATATATATATATATATATATATATATATATATATATATATTTAATTTTCAAATTAATAAATAATTTTAAAAGAGATTTAAAAAAATTATTTTATTTTTCAGAATATATTTACTTTTAAATAAATAAATAAAATACATTAATATTTTAACAAATTATATTTATTCCTTTTCCGAATTCGTTTGATATATCAAATTTCGAATATTTTTATGTTAAAAACTCGGAAAAATTATATAATTTGGCCTCAATTTTAATTTGAAATCATAGTAAATACCAAAAAAAAATTGATTATATTTAGGCATGTTTATATATTTTGCATGAATTTATAACAAAGGAGTAATGGAATTAAAATATAATTTTTTATTTTGTTTGATTTAACCCTCTATTATTTAGTGTAAATTTACAGTTAACCCCTGTAGAAAACCCCGGTTTTTCCTGATTTTTGGCCGGGGCCGGGGCCGGGGCCCCGGTCGGTTCCTAAATTTACAGCTACCTCGTGTAGGAATAGCCCCAACCTTTAAAGGGCAGAAAGAACGAAATCCAAACCACAGGTCGAGCATCACGAAAGGTCCACAGGTTTACGTTTACTCAGATGCGCTAATTGAAGTAGTATAGATTATATTTTATATTTTATGAAATTGAAAATGGGTAGATAATTTGCACAGTACCTTTAGATAGCAACGACAACATAAAGGCGGCAAAATATGAACTTACAACATCCTTGAGCACGTGCTATTGCAGTACCAATAGAAAAGAGATAATGAACTTAATTAACGTCACATCGAGTAGTAATTGAGGTTAAAAGAGAGTATCAAATCGTTGATAAGTCTCTTAGCTTTAAACTCGATTTTATCCATAGTGATAATTTATTATGTCATAACTAAGAGTATTTGCATTATTAACTGGAGACAACACGGCCAAATATTCGCAGCTGTTTCTTTATCAAAGGGACAAGCATAACTTAGTTTTAGGGTTGAACTTTACAAGCTGAAGGTTACTGTAATAAGAGACACTAGATTAGAATCTGAACTCTGAAATCAACTGGTAATTCTAGAAACCTGAGAAAGAATTAAATAGTGGAAAGTCGATGCATCAGCACGTGAGTTATTGAGTTAAATAAACAACTGAGAAGAAAATTTATAAAAGTTTAAAATGGTTGTCCCATCAACACCTACTGAAAAGTAACTATTTGAAGCAAAACTAGAAAGGAATAAGAAAAATAAGAGAGGGAAACCCTAAGAGAGTTTAAAGATCATCCTTGGATTTGTCAAGGACTAAACTTAAGATTCCACATAATCTCTAAAAGCAGAAGCAGGAAATCTTTAAGATTAGAAAATTAGCACCAGGAGATTTCTAGAGGTGAAAGTAATGTTTTCAATAGAAAGTAAGATGATTTTCCAAAGACTTTGAGAGAATATAATCGTGGTCTGCTAAGGTATATTTAGAAAGAAAAGAGTGGATATCCTTCTTCAGAGTCAAACATGTTCGCTCTTCTAGCATTGTGAAAAGGTTTTAGTGTTTAGACATTGTGACCACAGTTGAAGAAAGGATATCACCAACCCTAAGCAAGTTTATTTAACACCCGAGAGTAATTCCATCATAGTGAATAGTATACTTAAACTGCTTCAGCACTCGCAAAAAATAAGGACAGAAGGAGATAAAGACGATTCCTGAATTAAAAAGAAATTTTGGAGAAAAAGTTTGTTACGCTGCTTCGATGATCGCCTGAAGAAATAAATATTCTTTCAAACGCAGAGCTGAGACATATTCTCTTGAAAATCAGATTCGTAGAAAGATCAATCCAGGATTACTAAAGTGTGACGAGCAAGCTTGGGTCACGTCTTACGTACGAACTACTCTATTTCATTTTAAACAATAAAGCAATTTTTGAAAAACTTTAATAATAGCACTAACTAACATTAGTTTCTGGTGAAAAACCATCCTTAGGAAACTACAAAAAATTTTCGAGAAGGAAAATGGAACGTAAATGGAAGTCTGCGTGACTGAATAAACCAGCCTCAGGTGACGACAAGAAAATCATGTACACAAAATAACCACAAAATGCTGGATCATATAAATATATCGAAAAACCCACACAAGCACAACTATTCTATAGACTTTTGTCGAAAACAAGACAACCCAGCTGCTCACTTTTAGACTATGTTCGCAAACAAACAACCAACCTAGCGCAATAGTAACCTCATGTCGAAAAACAAACGACCCGAACTCAGCGGCAATAGACTATGTCGGAATATAACAATAATCCCAGCGCATGACTGATGTCGAAAAAACAAAACACTGCCGCATAAGTAATCGTCGGAAATAAACAAACACTGTGAAAATATGAGTTGTATGTTCAAAAAAACAAAAATCACCAAAATATTAGACTATGTCGAAAAAACAAACACTGCGCAGTAGGCTATGTAAAGAACAATCGTCCGCGCATAAGACTATGTGGTGAAAAAACAAACAAGTGCGAAATTAGACATATTGTCGGAAAAAACAATCACCGCCATAGGTTATGTATTCGAAAAACAAACAACTAGCGACCCAGATGACTATGTAGAAAAAATAACAACAACTTGCACAAAGTTTTAATGCTATATGATAACGGAAAACAATACACCCGCGGCATGAGCTATTGTCGAAAGAAACACAATAACACTGACGCATAGAAACTATGGTCGAAAAAATAAACACTGCGCATAGATTATTGTCGGAAAAACAATTACACCGTGCATAGGCTATGTATAGAAAAACCATAAACACTGCGCATAGACTTACTTGTTTTCGAAAAAATTAAAAACACTGCGCATAGGATTTATGTACGAACAAACAATCACCGCGGCATAGAGCTATGTCGAAAAATTAAACACACCGGCATAGATTTATGTCAAAAAACAATCACCGCGATTGATATACAATTGAAAACCAATCACCGCAGCATCCACAATATGTCAGATTTTAATTAAGAAAAAATTCAATGCGCAATGACGTATGTCCGTAAAACAACCACTTACGCAAGCACCAAATGTCGAAATTTATGGAGAAATTATCCGTTATTATATTCATAAAAAAAGTATCGAATGCATAAGAAAAATATCGAATGCGCACTGAGACTGTGTCGAAATTAATTTTAAAGTCTTTTAAAATCTGTTACTGAACGTTTTGGTATTTTTATACCGCCTTCAATTAAAAAAATTTAAGACACTTTCATACAAAAAAAAAAAAAAAAAAAAAATAATTAAAAAAAAAAATTCTCTAGTAGAATAAAGAGGCAATCAATAATAATATATATTAATTGAACAGCGCAATCATTATGAAATAAATTCGTCGCAATTTGAAATATGCGTCATGTCTGAAAGTCATCAACCTCGATGCAGGAAAGAAGTGACTTTAAGTTTTGCTTTTCAAATATAACAGTGTAGGACAACAAATTCTTGAACTCTATAATTGAACTAACTAGAAACGTTCTTTGACAATTTGTGATATTTACCTCATAAAACCATTATTGAATGATCATAATAAAATGATTGACTAAATATTCAAAAAAGCCTCCTCGAACAATTAACCTGGTAGCAATTATCAAAAAATTATTAACAATTGTATCTATGAGAGATTAGAAATATTTATAGATACAACCTTAATACCAAGGTAGTTATATTCGAAATTAAGAATAAATAAAATTTACGACAGTTAAACTTTGAATTGATAAATGTTTATGTGTTTTAATGCATAAATTAATTAAATGGAATATTAACCTTAGTAAAAGGAAACGTAAACAACTTCACTTGTTGAACAAACATGAAAACTTCTTATCCATTAGTCCAAATTAGGATTTGAAATTGTTAGTTTCAACACCGGTGCAATTAGAGTTAATACCACCGGCCACTTAGTATAGGTAGTAGATAATTCCTTTAAGCATTCGATTGACTATTAATTTACGAAGATAAAGTTGACTTGAAGATTAAGCGTTAGTTAAATGAAAAAAGCATTACAATGCACTTGATGAAGTTACATTTAATCACGGTTTATAAGGCCTTAGTGATCATACGATTTAACGATTTTTTGTATAATTAACACTTAAATTATAGGAAGGGAGTCTCTATTTTAAAAAGCATGCCACTTTCTTTCGAAACACAGAAAATTAGTTTAAAACTCTTTTACAGGACAAGGCTTCAAATTCAGCGGACTTGACATGTACGAGGGTCGAAAACGTTAAAAGCTTTGATTTTGAATAATTGATTTCAGCACATCAGAAACAGCTATTTAAGTTCCTCAAAAGTTTTTCGGTTTCATGATTCCCATATTTACAATTTAAAACACATAACATCTTTTAAAGATAAATATAGATTTGGCAAATAGGCACAAAGGAAAGAAGAGGATTAGGAGACTATAAAGGCTAAATTCAAATGCAAACTTCATTACGAAATATTTTAAGCTCTAGATTCGCATTCCAATTTTAATATGTTACCTGCGTTAATGTATAGTAGTGAGACTATGGTCTGTAATAAGAGGTATAGATTTAAAGTACAATGTGTTCAAATGGGCAATCTTAGGGGCGTGCTAGGTGTGAGAAGAATTGATAAAATGAGAAATGAACGTATTAAAGAGTTGTGTGGTGTGAAGAAACGGGTAAATGAGAGAATAAATGAAAGTACGTTATCATGGCTTGGTCATGTGGAAAGGATGGATGATAGTTGGTTGGTTAGCGGATGAATAGTGGTGAGTGCTGGGAATCAACTGCTAGGAGACCGAGAGAAAAAGTGGATTGAGTCATAAAGGAAGCCTGGAGGAGAGAAATGTAAGTTTGGCAGAGGCGAGAAGAAAGGTGCATAATAGGATTGAATGGCGGGGTTTTGTGAGGTGGTATTGTTGTGGCCCACCTGGGCTAAGGGATGAACCCCACATTGAAGAGATGCCATATTGAGGGTCCGTCGCGGTCCCGTGAAGTTCTAGGATAGATTTTCTGACTGCGACGAGTTCTCGCTAAAACGTATAAAGGGGGCGGTAAGCTGGGCTTTCTTTTGACTTTCGTCCATTAACCTTGTTATATAACTTAATTCTGGGGAAGTGGTACGCACACTTACCGTCTTGAGGAGAGAGAAGTGAGTGTGTTGAGAGTATATATATATATATATATATATATATATATATATATATATATATATATATATTATATATCTATATTATATATGTATCATATTTATATATGTAAATTTCTTCTATATCCATTATTTATTATATATATATATATATATATTATATATATAATCATGGATATTTTGACAGCTTAAACACCTATAAAACATTTCTTTATTACTTTCATACCATCATATCGTTGTCCAATCATTGAATATTTTCGACAGCTTAAACACATCTAAAGCATTTCTTCATTGCTTTTATACCATCATATCGTGTCCAATCAGAAAGCACTATTTATAATCTAAGTTCGGTAGAATACCCGATAAGAAATAAGGGAAACAAAAAACTAGTTAGTAATTCACATGGGCCTATCGAGACTGTCCCAGTCAACTAAATCTTTATCAAATGCATCTCCATGCAACATACACAACCTACGCCACACCATAGGCCTGTCAATTTTCTAAAAAATAAGGTCAACTTTATAGATATAATACGCCAACTACTTACCAAAAGTAAATCCTAATCATTTATAAGGTTCAGTGTAACACAATACAAGATTTATAAGTTATTGTTATTTACCGGTAGCTACAACATGCAATTTACTTTAATAACTAACTAAAAATCCGCCTCTGGCTATATCAGAATATACAATATGATGCCCAAACCATTCATATATCTGTACATTCCTTTCTTTAATGTTGCAAGTCACACTCAACAACCTCCTGTGGGAAACTATTCCAAAACTTTAAAAACTTTTACAGAATGAATGTCTTCCTACATCATGGTCCGTGGTCTACTATAAAGAGTTTATTGGTCTCAGTATTATCAATGCATATTAATATTTTATAGACTTGTATCATGTTCCTTATGAGGAACCGCCTTTCTAGAAAAAAACATTCTTAACTCCTTCAGTCCTCTCATCATAGGTTTTACCCACAAAGATAGAAATCATCTTTGTTGCACTACGTTATACTCCCTCCAGCATACCTAGGTCTTTTTTTTAAAAGATGCCCAAACTTACGTGCAATACTGTAATACTGGACTAAAATAGCTATATACAGCTACTTATTAACTTTGTTAGTTTTGTAAACCATATTTGCGATTTACTTATGGCTTAACATTTTATTAGCTTTATTCCTTGCTTCTAAACACTGATAGCTGCTTTCAGATTTCTGCTTATGCTCACATCTAAATCTTATTATTTGGTCCACAGACTCAAGTCAATCCCACTTCATATCGTAATTAAATCTTTTATTCGAGTTACCTAAAAGAACCTTACACTTTTACTATTAAATCAATTGCCAAACTATCTGTCGACTAAGAAGTTTTATTTGAAAATCATTTTTGAATCTTTATATATCCATCATTATTCCTTTCTAAGGTAGCCACTTTGTATATCTGCAAACTTAGAAAACTTACATTTAAGCCCCTGATCCAAATAAAATATATATATATCACCCTATTATAATATTATATATTATATAGTTATATATATATATATATATATATATATATATATAGTATATATATATATATTATATTATATATATATATATATATATATATATATATATATATAACTATATATAAAGTATTATATATATTATATATATATAATATTATATATAATAATATATATTATATATATATAACGTGTCTCGTATATATTTATATATATTATATTATGGAAAACAATACTTAAACTAAGAAACCTTCACCAACTACAAATGTTTCACATTTCTATTTAGATAAAATATTATTCTATTAAATTATTACTGACTTAATTATTATTTTTATCATTATTAAAAATTATGAATTAAAGAGATTCTAAAGGCATCAAAAAAATTTTTGATTACTTAATAATTAATTTCGGGATGGTTGAACCTTTCCTTACTTACGCCATGGCCTTCATATTATATATTATAGTATATATATTATATTATAATCTATATTTTTATAGCTATATACCTATATCATACTATTTAGTCCATATAGCTTTATATATATATATATTATATATATATATATTATATATCATATTAGTATATATATATATAATATATTAATACAACTATATATATATAAATATAGCTATATATATATTATATATATATTATAATACACTAGTATATATAATATATATATATATATATATATACTATATATAGTATATATATATACTATATACTATATATATATATATTTTATATATATTATATATATAATATTATATATATATACTATATATATATATATATATGTAATATATTATAAATATATATACTATGATATATATATAATATATAATATACCTTTATATATATATATTATACCTTCTTATACTATAGTATATATATATATATATATATATATATAATATTAATATATATATATATTAATTATATATATATATTAAAATATATACTATTATATATATATAAACTGCTTACATTACTTAGCTACATGAACTTGCATCTATACTGCTCAATCTACTCATTGAATGAATTTGTTCTAAAAAATAGAATAGCATCTCCAGAGTCCTCCTTTCTTTTTTTCTCTTAGGTTCTGATTTTATAATGCAAAGAGCAAAGAAATCCGTTCAACGCTAATTTAATGTTGGAGGTAGGCAGTAACAGCAATAGCAACTTCTGTACAATGTCTGATACTTTCGACTGGCCTCTTCCTATTTAAGATTCGAAGTTATAATCAATTTTTTTCAACTTTCTTTGACTTGCATAAGAATTTTGTTTAAAGTTACGGAATATTGTGTACAATAATGTGGAAGAACCTTGAGTTTTTTCTTGAATCAGATGACGCTTTCGACTAAGCTCTTCAATATCTAGAAGCTTTCCATACTCATCTTTTGAGCTTTCTGGAAAATGACTTGAGAAGGTAGTAATGAGGATTGTTGTAGTTTCATCACTTACAATATGTTCGGCAGATGTATTCCTTGTCGTTTTTGAACTTTCCTTGCAATACAAATGTCACGTTGTAAAGTTTTCAGATCTTAGCTTTTTGTTGTTGATCTTAGTTTGGGCTGTTCTTCCTGATAAGAAGATCAATAATAAACAGCAGTCTAGTAGAATATCATTTTCGATGAGAGAAATTTCTCTTAGTACCATGGAGTCTTTTATTTCTTCAGCTCTTTGTTTGTTTATATAAGGTTGAAGGTTAAATTTATTAAATATAATCCAAATCCAAAGTCTTAAAAGAATTCTAAGTTTGCAATTGCATTTTGTGATGTGGAAGTCGCAAGTCAGAGAAACTTGTTTGGAAGGTATATAGAAGCCAGAGTTCACCAATCATTAACTTTGTCAGTATTCAAAAAATTTCCTAACTCCAAAACTCTTACTTATCTGTTTAAACGTTTACCGATGCTCCGACCTCCGACTCGACTCCGACTCCGACTCCGACTCCGACTCCGGACTTCCGACTTCACGACTCCTACAAGACACTTGAAGTGATAGCACCGTAGCAGCTTGAAGTATCATCTTTTGAAAGTTCAAAGCGAAAATACAGTTGAGGAAAATCACAACACGAAGAACGACTATATAAATAATAAATAAACTACGTCAACAATACCTAATATACATATACTATACCCATAACTACAACAATATACATCACTCCTATCACCCTCCTACCCCCTACTCATAATCTATACCACCCTACCTATATATATAAATAATATATATAAATATATATATATAAATAGAAATAATAATATATATAAAATATAATAAATATAATTATAAAAATCTATAATTATAGAAAGTTATATAATAACAAAATAAAATATCAAGATATAAAAATAATATAAAAAAAAGAATAAACATTATATAAATTATGTAAAAATAGGAAAAAAAATTATATAAATAATTTTTTTTATATAATATAATATACTAATATCATAAATATATATATTAATAATATATATATATAATAATAAAATAATAATAATAAATTATAATATATTAAAATATAATATATATGTTAAGAATAAAAATATACGTTGCCACTCAAGATCATTACGTTATTCTGTGCTTCTTAGTTAAATTTTAGAACATAAATTTTATATTACATAAATTTAAATTTTTTATAAATAAATATCAATTTAATTTAAAGAACTGTAGATAGCAATTATAAATTTCCAGAATACTATGTCCTATATTATTTATAAGTAAAGTGTATAAAAATAATATAAATACCTATATATATAATATAAAATACTAAAAATATAATAGTGCAACAAAAGAGTATAAGGAATATATTAAAAAGGAGATACATTAATAATCTGCACCAAATATTTTAAAAAGAATATATAATAAAATAATAAATACTAAAATATATAAAATAAATTATAGAATAAAATAAATAATAAATTATAATATAGTGAAGATGAGTGAGTAGGAGATTTAATTTATGATTTCTATACCTAAATATAAATAATGCGGATGATCTATAAGATGTATTTTGTTAAAATAAAAATGTGGATGAAATCAAGAAAAAGGAAAGTATTTAAAGGGATCTGACGATAGAGAGAGAATATTAAGGCAGGGATGTGTTAAAAACAGGCATAGGTTGAAAGATAAAAAACGATAGATAAGAATATAGGTATATAAGTATAGTAAGTCGAGGACAGATCACTCGAGGTGGAAGTTAAGTATAGAATGGTAGAACAGGCTGTAACAATAAATGTAAAAAAAAAAAAAAAAAAAAAAAAAAAAAAAAAATTAGATGTATATTATAAAAATATATGTAGAAATATATGTTGGGAAAATGAAAAAAGGAAGAAACAGGGATGAAATTAAGCAGAGTGTAAAGTAGGAAAAAGCTAGTGAAATGAGGGAAAGAGGATGATGCAATATAAAATGGTCGTGTAAGTGAGAACGTAAAAAGGGGACTAAAGTACTTGATGGGGAGTGTGCTATAGGGTACACTTACAATGAAGAAAGGTATTTTATGAGTTACCCTGTTAGTTAAAATGGTTTAGGGTTAAGTGGAAGAACGATAATGGTCTCAAAATAAAAGAGATATAAAGATCTGAAAGAATTCAAAATACCGTTTGATTCAGGATGAAATGAGATATTAAATAAAATATAGTAGGGCGATAGGTGTATTAAAAAGGTGTGGAAAAAAAAAAATATATAAAATGAAGCAAACATAAATGTATTAGAGAGTTATGTGCTGTGAAGAAAGGGACATAAAATAGAAAAGAAAAATAAAGGTAGAGAGTGACTTATAAGGATGAAGATATTTATTCTAGTGATAAAAGGAATACAAGTTTGAAATGTAATCCTCTCGAAATGCTTAAAATAAACGAAGAAAATATAAAAGACAATAGAGTTAGTTAGGAGGTTGAACCGGAACAAATGATAGGGCATAGAGAACCAAAGAAAAAAATTGCGGTAAAATTAGGGAAAGTTCAAGTGAAAACAGAATAAAATGTACTGAAAGAGAAAGAGAGGTGTGGAGTTGGCAGAGGCGGAGAAATTTTTGTAAATCATAGTGTAAAATAGGAATATGAAATAGAGGTGTTAATGCTTTTTGTAAAACATGGTTTGAATGCGACAACCACACTGGTCAGGGGGATGAAACCCTACACTTGTAAACATTGGGGAGAGCGAAGGATGCGATGCAAGCAGGTCACGTGAAAGCTCATATATGGGAATTTTCTGATTTGGAACTCCGTTCTGCATCCTGACAAAGAGTTCATATGACGGAAAAAAGGTTATAAAGAGCTGGGCATTTTCTTTTCGACTTGTTGTCATAATTCTATCTATACAATACTTTTTCGTCATTGCCGCAATAGGGATCAGTCGCACCTTACCCCCAGTCAATATAAGGTAAGGAATGAAGGGGAAGAATAACATAAATATAAAATAAAAATATTAAAGAAATAATTATTAATAAAATAAAAGAATAATAATATAATATATAAATATATAAAAAAAATATAATAATAAATAAAATAAATTGTTCCCCTGAAGGAGCTGGACAAAATATAAAAAAGCAAAATACTCTGTAATCAACGAGTTTCATAATAATCAGTTGGTATATAAAAATAAATAAAATATTAACATAACTTTTAAATAAATAATAAAAAATAACTAAAATCACATCACCTCAATTTCTTGTAATGTTTTACGATGAATACATTAAGGCAAAAAACTAAGTAGAAAAAATAAATAATACTACATAAAAACAAGTTCTTAATAACAATCCTATATATAAAAAAACATAAACATATCATATTGTCTCCACCAATAAATAACCAAACAATTAAATCAGAAGATAATAATACTAAAATATCAAATTAATAAAATCCATAACATAATCCAACCTACTAAACAATACCTAACTAATAGATAAAAAAAAAAGCGATATCATAAAATATAATACCAATCTAAATACAAAATATTATAATAATAATCAAAATAAAATATATATATAAAAATAAATAAAAATAATAATATATAAAAATAATAATATATATAAATATATAATATATATATATAAAAAAATATAAAATAATATTATTTATACAAATAAAATATTTAAAATATATCATAACTGCATTATTACATACTTAACAATATAATAACATGGAAGATAAAGATATATTTTTTTCAATATGAAAAAAAAATTATATTGAATCGAACACTGGTAAGTTAAAAATATATTTTTCATATATGATTTAAATAAACTTAAATTAAAAAGATTTAAAACAAAATAACCATAGACTAAATGCAAAGGCCCAGGCGTTTGCGGTGCAAATGATGGCAGACCCATCGCCCTAGAAGGCGACTCGACTCCAAATGCCAGACAGCCTGCGCGCCCAGTGAGAAAAAGGATTGATAACCTAGTAAAAAAAAAAGCATAAACTCTTACTCTCTCTGCGAATGGCGAGTAAAGGTGAAGAATAAATATATCATGAACAGTAGAGAAAAGAATTTATATACGTACTCAAAAATACACAAATCTATATAAAAAAAACTAAATAATTTTTTATTTAAAAAAATAAAAGGTCCCACTCCAAAAATAAAATAAAAAATAAAAAAAAGTCAGACTGAAGCACTAAAAGTAACCTATGTACTAATAATCAGAAATGCACCGAGAAGACGAGAACACGAGAAAGAGAGAAAGAAAAAAAAAACACGATCTAATAGCCAAAAGAAGAACAAATGAGAATTCCTTTATGTAGGTCAGAGAAAGAAAAGAAAAGAAGAAGAGACAAGGGCGCAAAAAAAAACGCACACCAACCACCACAGAAACAGTAAGACGGACAAAAGAAAATAGAAAGCAGAAGCAGAGACGAACAGAGAGAGAGAGAAAAAGAGAGAGAGAAAGAAGAGAAGAGAGAAAGAAACAAATGAGAGAAAAGAAGAATAGGGAAGAGAAAATGGAGATAGAAACTTAATTTTATAGAATTTTACCGTAATAATTCTTAATTGACTAAATAAAAATTCGTTCTCCAAATAAACACCAACACCAAAGAAAAATCAAAACAAAATAAATAAGAGTTACAAAAAACTAAGAAAAATTTATATATAATTATTCCCACAAAATAAATATTGGAATAACGAAATTAAATTTTATCTCTTCAGTATAAAGCTTCCTATTAGTATAAACTTCATTATAATTCTGCTTAAGAGCTTCATTTAATAAAATGTCGACCTTGCATTGCACATTGATCCAATATCCTATTTATGATTTCGCTCAGGTTGCAAATCCAATAAATTTCTAAATATAAAATAGGAAAGTAAACAATGAAATTATATATATTTGTAAAATTAAAATATAGATTACTATAATAATAAATACGACCATGCATAGTACATATAATATATATAAATAAGTATAAGAAAATAGAAAAAGAAATTTATAATAATATAAAAAATATAAAAATAAATATAAAATACAAAAAATATAAATAATAAAACTATAATAATTATATATAAATAATAAAAAATATTAATATAAATAAAAATAATATAAACTATAACAACAACCCAACTTGCATAACTAAACTTTAATATTAACATAAAAAGAAAGATAATTAGAATATAGATATGTAAAATAATATGAAGTTTAAGGCAAATGTAAAGATAATATATATTATAATAATATAAAATATATATAAAATATAGATAAAAATAAAAAAATAAATATATAATATATAATCATAAAAGATAAAGAGAATATGATAATAAAAATATTCTAAATATATAATACATAAAAAATAATTATAAAAAATAATATATAATATAATTCATTTAAAAATAATAAAAATATAAATAAATATAGAAATAAATATATAGTAATATAATATAATATAATAATAAAATATAAATATATAATAATTAGAAACCATAACACATACAAAATCCTCATAAAAAATACTACACTAGATATAATAATTAAATATACCAAATAAATCACTTAATAATAATTATAACAATAAATAACCTATAAATCAATCACTAATAACTAGAACCAAACCAAATATATATACGGAAGAAAAATAAGAAAAATAAACTAAATAAACTAAATATAATGATAATAAAAAAATATAAAAAATATAAAACTATAAATGCAATATAATATAAATAAAAATATATAATTAAAAAAATAAACTAATCATACTTAAATACACATAACTTAATTATATTAATTAAATAATAAACCTCCTAAAAATAATAAATCATAAATAATAAAAAAAATTTTGATGCAAAAGTAAAAATATCAACATTTGGAAAATAGAATGATTTGAAAATAATTAGAATAAGAAAAAATTCTTAATCATGCTAACGTAAAAAAAAATAGATTATTTTTAAATTATAATATAATAATAATATATATAAAAAATATATATAATACAGATTTATGATTATAATATGAATTATACAGATTAAAAATTTGATAATGAGGTATACATTTCTATTTGGATACAGATTAATGCAGAATGATTAAGATTATATTCTTTATATATATTTATTAGATATTAGTTATTTGGTAAAAAACAAAAAAAAAAAAAAAACACGCACAAATTACCAAAACCAAAAGAACATTAAAAACAAAACAAAAGAAAAACAAAAAACAAAATCCAAATCAAAAAACCAATAGAATCCACCTGCAGTTATTCAGAAAAGAAATAAAATCCACCCGTTAATATCAAAAAAAAAAAAAAGAATAAAACAAAATAAAATAACTAATAAATAAATAAATATAAGATAAATATAATAAAAATAACATAGCCCATAACAAAAAATGATAAATTAAAAAAAAAAAAATAAAAAAAATAAAAAATCATCTAAAATAAAAAAAAAAAAAAAAAAAAAACAAACAATTAAAAAGACAAAAGAAAATACAAAAATAATCCAACACCAATAAAGAAAAAAAAATAAAATCGTTTCAAAGAAAACCACAAACAACAAACAAAGAAAGACAAAGTTCATCGATGATCAGGTATGTTTTAAAAAAGAAAAAAGTATATTAGTTTTACAAATTTTTTTTCAGTTATTCATAGGTAACGTATGATAGAGATTAATAATAAGCAAACGTATAATGCTGCACTAATATCAAAGAAGTGAGACACAGGTTATAATTAAGTCTTTCAAAACCAAAGATTTCCTTCCTTTTTACTTGTTTAAAACTTGATTTTTTAATTAATTTCTCCAGCAACTTAAAAACTTTTATCAAGGTTCAATAGCAGGTAGAACAACAACACATGAAACAAATTCTCTAAACATACCAAATATTAACTCAACACTATATGTTATTAGTACTATAGTATTTACTTAAATTGTTTGGTGTATACTAGATGTCTAGTGTGAAATAAATAGATGGAGCAAATAATATAAACGTAGGTGCGGGCTTTCTAATTGAGTCAACCAAATTTAATCACAGAAACATCCGCAGGACTTCACAAATCTAATACTCTGTTTTCGTGACCACTATCAATCTCATCTAACTCTAACACACATAAAAAACTAAATTGCTACTTCTCCTGAGAACAATAACTGATTGAGCTCCTGCCCATATCAGCCTCAAAACGTCCAGTTATAACTGCCTTAAGCAACATAGCCCAAATAAACCATCAAAATTTCAGAACCTCTTCAGAGCCTAGGTAAATCATAAATCAACTCCACTCAACAAATTAGATAACACGTCACTCAGGAGAATGTCGAATCTCCTAACATATACAGATGTTCCAGATAGCTTAAAAATTTATACCTATTACTTCATAACTACAAATAAACCTTGGCGCTATCATAGTAACTAACTCTAAAACTCCTACAGAAACAGATATTTCTCATACTAAACAAATTACCTGTAGACGCCATACTGGAAAACTATCTACCACTAGTACTCTCTTCCCGCAGTCAGTCACAGCTAACGATGTTATATCAGCGTCTTGAACTGCGATCCTAAATGCAAAGCAGACTATACTTTACTCATAACAAAACCCCCGAACCCACCTCTCTCACTGGTTTACTATCCGACTAGCTCTCAGAATCACTACGGAACGGCACATGCGTCTAAAAAAACCACCGAGTAAGGCGAATATGAATAATCACATGATATACTAAGACCGCCGGCCTATAGGACAATGCCAGTCCCACCTAGCTGTCTAGCATACATCCTCTCTCCACTTAGGTACTTTACATCTTTCTCCAATTTGACAAGCTAACTCCTAAAGTCTAGCCATTTCAATTTTGACAACTCCACCTTACCACCCTAATCGGCTGTATCGCTATGCATGGAGAACGCGACACTCACTCATTTTTCTGTCAATAGGCTGTTACTTCAAACCGGTCTACCTGATACTCTATCTCCAACTTATCCCAACACTAATTCCTATACTATATTTCAACTATAAAATAACAATTTTAAAAACTCACCCAACAAAAACAACACCACCACCACCACCTGTACTATATATATAACTTATATGACTGAAATGACTCAGACCCTAATACTCATCAAAACTCATCTTATCCCATCTTGCACATCACCTCGTTTAACTTACATAGAAATATACTACCCTCAAAATCCTCTACCATCCTACCTTAGATCCATTCTATTCTCACTGATCATGGATAGACATTTCCGGTGGGCCTCGTTCTCAACATTGTATGAATAATCGAATTCTATTTTGAATAAACCCCAACTTTCTAACAAATCGTTCCTTAAATCTTAAACAACCTATCTAACTTTCCTATCTCTTTTGAAGGTTCATTCGTTAGTCAATTAATGAACAGAAAATAAAAAATATAACATAAAAAAGTGAAAAATAAAAACATACACAAAAAAAAATATTCTTGGGAAACTCACATCACAAACAGGTTGACTAAGCGGCCTTCAAATAAAAACTTGGGAGTATCTGTTATTAAAAACTTTCGAGACTTTTTTCTACTATTTTCAGTTACTTCAGCTAAATAAAAAGAGGTCTCTTCCGCCTTTGTATGGAGATACTCTATCATATCTGGAAGACTAACTGTTATCACCTCGGATATTTGAGAAAAGGATACGAGTAAAGGATCAAAAAGGAACGTAGAAAATAATATAAATTAGATGCGATTTCACAAGTTCACTTGACACCTATATATTTGCGGGCGATAATGAATAGGTGCATTATGTGTAATATTCCATAGAAGGATCCGCAGACGGCAGGTGATCTCAAGGTGACTTCATCATTCGGACATACCAACTCTTTAACGATTCCCTCGTAAAACAAGGGTACTATCAATCTGCGCACAATTTCTTTTTGTTGCATATTGCCAAAACTCTTAAACAAGGTCAGCCCTTCGAAAGATGACATTACTATCCTTAGTGCAACCTATTGTTTTTGAAAAATTCTCTTTCATCTTTTGTTTATCCTGCATGAAATTAATCTCCACATCCACTTATAAAAGCCTGCGTCATGTGCTCATCTTGACAAAATTTGATATTTGAGAAAACGTATACACTCACCTCCATTGAAATAGGAAGGTTCCGCAACCAAAGTGAAAGTGGTTAGTGAACATAACATAACTAAATACTTAAAAATGGAAGTATAATAGAGGAATTAATTGAGAAGTTAGATAGTAAAAGATTTGTATAAAATACTGAAAATAAATAATATAATAGATATACAAAAATATAATTATAAATATATATATATATATAATAAAATAAAAATATATATAATAAAAGTAAATATATATAATAATATATAATATTATAAATATATATATAATAAATTGCGTTAAAAGGAATATCTAGTTTTTTAAGATTAACTAATTATTATAGGAATTATATGAAAATTAGACTAAATCAAACAGAGAACTCATTAAGCACTTAATTATATCCATGATTCTATAAATGTTTTTAAAAATCTACAAAAAAAATTTGTTGCTTGAAATTCAGTTCTGTCAATGTAGTGCTTTATGACTGGATAACAATTAATTGAGTCACAGAAGGTAATGAGTAGTA
>JABUQX010059955.1:0-44522 GCA_015478945.1 Trachelipus rathkii | reverse complement strand
ATATATATATATCTTATAGTACAGTGTTTTCAAAGCCTGAATAATAAAAATGATAATTCACACATTTATAATATTAGTAATATTAATAATTAAGAAAGTATTTATTTCGAAATCAAGTTATAACTAGTACAACAGAATTATAGTTAATTAATTAAAGTAGTTTCCCTTTTAGCATGAAAATAAGAATTTAAACTATTTCTTTTTTTCTTTCTTACAAATCAGTTTATAATATCTTCTATCAAATGATGTTTTTGACGTGAAAACTATTCCCCTTGCGAAATGTCCTAAGTTAACCAAGCTTCATTTAATTTTCGTTGAAATATTTTGACCTTAGCCCACCTTTTAACATGTTCGTAAGGTAACTTAAACCGTCCCTTTCAATGCACAAGTTTTTTGATGAATGTGAGAAGGACTTTGATAGCTTGTGAAACTGTTGGGAAAAATGTACAATGATTTTGTAGTAATAATGTGCTGTAACTCATTTCTCATCTATTTGTTCCCTATCTGATTCATTCCAGAAATTAAAAGACAAGATTCCTGAATTCACTCAATAGCATTCCATCAGAAGAGCTCAAGAAATCTGAGGTAAAATTTTTTTTATTAAACATTATTCGGATCTTGTTAATTTTCTTGTTCTATACCGGGTGCAAAAGCAAGGAAAGGTCGATTTTATATTTGGTTTTCGAAAATTTTGAAACTCAGAGATTGAAAATGAGAGAATAAGGTAAAGTTATAATAGTGGCAACTCCTGAAGCAATCCTCAGCAAAGAACTTTCTGATGTCCTGAAAGGTGGTAATTCTTTTGATACTGTACGTGATGAAAAAATCTTGCAAAAAATCTATATTTTAATAAAAGTCCTAAAAGAAAATTGCATTTATTTTCATTCATCAGTTTTTAAAATATTATATAAGTTTTTTTCTAATGGTGACAAATGAAACCTCAATTCAAATTTTTACTTTTAGTTTTGATGAATATTTCCTATAGCTCCAAATATGAACTATATTCGTCATGATGATTATCAAACAGATGAGAAATGCCAGTGACTTCCCCTGCTGATTGAAAGCTGACATGCGCAGTCTGTGGCTTGCCGTTACATTGATCAAGATGTAAAGATATTTTAATGATAATTTTAATTGTCTAAAAATGTTTCTTAAAATATCCTAATTGATTTAAACTTGGCAGACCATCGTGTTCGCAATAACAATACATATTAGCCCACCAAATTTCTTGCGGAGAAATACTTTTCACTGAAAATTTTTAAATTATTTACTATTTCTAATTAAGTGTTTTCGAAATTCTGGAACAGTATTTTAGTCATTAATTACTAAATTTAAACGATAGGAACCAACAATGAACAATATGGTTTTAGGGTACTGGATCTCTTTATTAACTTTGACCGCCATTTCTTTGCCAGCCATGGTTGAGCACCATCAAACCCAAGTCCAACAAGCCTACTCATATTTAAAATTTGAAAATATCTAGTGTAGTAGAGCAATATAGCTCCGGCTAATATCGTCATCTTTAATTTTTTTTAAGAGAGTAAAGCCTAGAAAAGTTCTTCAATCGTAACATTGAGATCCTTACAACTGAATCGAAACCAATCATATTTGTGCTGTTCCGGATATTCTTCTGCTCGTCTGCTAAAAGGGAGAAATATTCACAATTGTTTACTTCATACAAAATTTGATTTAACATATCAACTTTTCCACAAATAATATATTCATTCTAATCATATGTGATTTGTATTGCTTTATATTACTTACTTCCGCTTGATCAAATGTTCCACAAGAACAACATCTCCAGCTTAACTCTGAATTGAGTAAATCGAAAACAAATGAACCGTATCTGCATGCTACCCTCTAATTACTAACATCATTAGTGCCACAAAATATTAAAGTAGAAATTAAATAGGTGCCAATTTTTACTATTTTTTGAATAATAAGTGTTCACCAACATGCAAGTTGCTCATTACACTAGCACCTTCTATTTATATTATTCGTTTAAATTCCTTGCTGCTACTGAGCATCTTATGCCATTTATTCCTGAATCTTGCATGACTTTTGCACATGAATTCATGTCTTATAGTTTTCGAAATGGTCTATCGATAAATGAGGCCAAATATATCTCTTTGATGGTAGGTCTAAATAAGCCACAACAATCCTACAAAACGATTCCCTTTCCATATTTTCAGAATACGCCTAGCCAAGAGTTTTTGCAGAATCTTCACTAATCATAAATGGAAAGAGCTTTTTTCCTCTTTCAGCAATCTTTAAAATGTACTAATTGTGGTTTTGTACGTTTTTGTTAATAAGTCCAAGCCTTAATATTGATATCCAATCTAATTGTAATTCCATTATAGAAGAACATTTCCTTCTGTACCGTCTAATTCCTCCAAGTAACAACACTACTAAATTTAATACAAAACAGGATTGCTTCATTACCACTTGTAATATCATCAACATTAACTAATACCAGTACTAATAAGGTTCTGTAGTTTGTTCAATCGCAATGTGATATAACTTAATCCATTCCTATTTGCTTTTTAATTATAAGCTATCCATTATTTTTCAGTATTACTTGTTCAGATTCAATAATAATATCTTTAACCAGCTTCCCCTATAACTACAAGCAGTTACCTTCTCTTTCCCTAGGACTAATTTCAAATTTTTCTCCATTAAAGTTCCTCAATTATCTCATCGTAAAAATAATTTACTATATGATATTAGAGCAAATAAAAGCTATTATGCATCTAAAGTCTTAATGCTTCGTTAAAAAAAATACATAAAATTCAGAATTATTTCTAAAACGTCTTACAATTCTCGATTGGGTGCAACAAACAATGAATGCATGGATGGAGGTATACATGAGCGACGTTAAAAGTGTGGCCAGGGTAGGCATGGCCCTCCCCTATATTATCATCCACAAAAGTACTCAAAAAAAAAAATTGCTTTTTCGTATATATATTATATATTTATATATATTATATATATTATATATAATTATTATATATATATATATATATATATATACTATACTTATATATATATTATATATAATATATATATATATTATATATAATATTAAGTATATATATTATATATATATAATATATAATGTATCGCCTAGCCATATGAGTTTAAAAAAAATCCCTTTGGAAATTGTCGCGAGATTCAAAAATCTAGGGGGAGCCCATGGCCCCTATCCCTGCCCCCCAATTAACGGCGCCCATGTATATATATATAATATAATATTATTATATATATATATATATATATAAATATAAATATATATATTATATATATTAATATATATATATGTGTGGTGTGTTTGTTTGTGTGCGTGTTCTGTGTGTGGGTGTTTGTTGTTAATGTGCCTGTGTTGTGTCGTGTGTGTGTGTCATGTGCGCGGCGTGGTGTTTTATATGTTGCCGCGTGTGTTTATAGGTCGCTGTGTTGGTGTGTGTGTGTGTGTTGTGTGTGTGTCGTGTGTTGTTTGGTTGGTGTTGTGTGTTGTGTAAAACTAACATTTGATTCTAATCTCGAATTACAAATAATCTTCTTTATTTTTCCCTTTATATATATGAAATGTTATTTATCTTCGAAAAAGAAGGAAGGAGTCGCCCGTCCCTCCAACACATCCCCTCCGAGACCCCCTCTTTCCTTTGTTGGTCTTTGCCCGAATGACTGAAGCTAAAATAATCCCATTAAATTCTCATAGGCAAAACACCAATGCTTGAAACCCATAATGGAAAACACTGTTCGAACATCAACATGAAAAAAGGTTCCCCCTTGCTTGACCGAATCCCCTCGTCATCCTCCTGCTCGCGTCTCTTCTGGCCTCGTGCGTGATCGGTAAGGCCGGTTGGAGCATATCGGCCCGTCCGAGTGGGCCTGATCTGGGAATTACGGAACCTGAGTGCCATTCCCATGGATTATTGACCTGAGGCTTATGTTTACGTTGTTATTATTACGTCTGAAGTCATTAACAGAGATGCAGATGTTGCTACGCTCTTCAGAAGCTCTGTTAATCAGAAATGGTTAAAGGGTTACTCCTTCTCTCTCTCCTCTTCTTCTCCTCTCTCCTCCCCTTCTTTTCTCTCTCTCTCTCTCTCTTCTCTCTCTCTCTCTCCTATCGTCCTCTCCTCTCTCGTCCTTTCAGCTATTTCACACGGATAACTGTTGAAAATACATTACAAATACAAATTTCATAAATCCGAGTGTTTGTTTTCCCATGCAATGCGTTTTCCTTCTTTTTTGACCATATGTTTTGTTTTAATTTTGGCAACTGAGCGTTAATTTATTCCAAAAATTTAACCAAGTTACTAAATATTTCAACTTATATAATATATACTAGTATCATATTAAATAATATATATATATATATATAGATAATATATATATAATAATAATAATATATATATATTATATATATATATATATTATGGTATATAATACATTACTTGTGACTGCCTAATGAACCGAAAGAGTTCTAGCCTGAGTATTAATATTTAGACCAAGTAATGGCCGTTTTTATAAGTGCCAACATAATTAATTTCAAAGTTATCACAATGTTGGTGAATAGGTAGAGTGGTGCAATGGTTGAATTAAAATATGAGTTTGAAAGAAGGCAATAAGCTTATCAAAGGAAAATATGAAGAGTGTAATCCAGCAAGGTTTAGTGCTAGCCACATTTCCATTCTTGTTTTCTTATAATTATTAGTTAGTCAGGGCGAGTCCTAGGCGCAAATGTTGTGTCATAAGAAAGTTAATTAATAATGTCTATCCATCTAAACACAAAGTCCACCATAAATATAATTAATGTAATATATATATATATATAATATATATATATATATATATCATATTAATATATAATACTATATTATATATATATATATATACTATTATATATTATATATATATAATAATAATATACTATATATATATATAATGAAATATCATAAGCTTACTTGCAATTCTAATAATGATATTCAAAATTTAACCTGCTAAATGTACATTTTTTTTTTTTTTTTTTTTTTGTTGATACATGCACTTTAAGTGACAAATCTTAAATCATCGTAATTAAAAAATTTCTCTCACATTTTGCATTATTATAATGTTAATCTATCAGTTATTTTTTACGTAAATTGTTCCATTCTTAGACAAATGATACATACCGCATTTCTTTATTTTTAATGGCACTATTTACTTATTTTAATTACATAAGATTAACCCACTTAAAAGTTTTAATTTAATGATTGGAATTAAAAACTGAAACAGCTTAGCAGAAAAAAATGATAATTTCCTCGTCATTTTTCATTAACAAGTTATCTATCAAACGAGAACAAGTGAATGATTAATAAGAAATTACCCTCCCGAAATTGCCTTTCCCACTCCTGCTTTTCTGTTAAGTTTTCGCAAGCCTTTTCACATGTTTTCGCTTTGAAATAATGTCACGCGTGACACTTCGTCATCGTGCTATAAAACTCAAGAAAGGCAGGCGGTCGGATTACCCGCAACCATCGTAATTTTGAACTAGCCAAAAATTATTTATTCCACGTTTGGCTCTTTGATAAATACAAATTAAATATAAATTTTGAATTAATTGTTAATAATTAGACAGCATTAGAAGTAGAATAATTATCTTGACATCTTAATTCGTTCTCAAATCACAGTAATTTCTGACAAATATAAAAATTTCTTTTTATTAAGCATTCGCCCATGCTAAGCAGCAATGATGGATTCGGTCTGCCTCTTTATATATATATAATATATATATATATATAATAATAGATTTATATAATATATATATATATATATATATATATATATATTATATATTAATATATATATAATATATATATATATATATTATATATATATATTATATAAATGATTAGAACCAGGCTATTTGAGTGAGTGAAAGGTTTCAAAGTGTGCAGATGACTCAAATGGCTACCTTCTGTAAGGAATCAGTGATGGATAAATAAAGAATTGAAAATGTCTTTGATAAACTCTTGAGTGGGCAAGACAATAGCAAAAATGGATTTAATATAAAAATGAAAGATTCTAATAGTTCGTGTAGGTACTTGATTGAAGATTTACCTTCGATTATAATGCGCGACCAAAACAAGAATTTGGGCTGTGATAAATATAGCAACAATCGAAACGTGTCCTTAATCAAAGAGTTGCGGAACAAGGAAATAGAGCTTAATAAGATGTTTAGCTATAATAAATTTTGCAATGTTCGTTTTAACAAGAACCTTGGGAGATTTGTAAAATAAGTTGTATAATAACGCTTTGATGGTTAGTATTAGACATTCTGACGCAAAATTTGAGTTCCTTATTTATGAAAAGACATAGATATTCTGGAGGAGTTCAACGTAGAGCAACTAAGGATGTTCTGGGTTGAGGGTAAGAACTACAGTATATGAGGAGAGGCTGTAGGATTAAGGAATGTTTCTGTAGAAAAGTCGATTTCTTGAGGTACCATTTATTCAAGCTACAAATATTAAACATTCTAGTTAATACATAGACTCATAAATTCTTTATAGTAAGTTATGGAAGGGAGAACCCGGACAGAATAAAAAAATTGAAGGCATGCCCATTTTTGACGTAAGAAAACACAATGCAGGTAATCATATTATATTATATCAATTAATTTTGGAGTGGTTTTGCCGCAAAGAAAATGTTGAATTGTAACAGTTTCAGCATTTAAAAGGATTGCTTATATATATATAAGGTATGGTATTCTAATCATATAATGTATTAAGAACGGATGCCACAGTAGGCTCGATTTCTAGTTATTAAGGTTACAAAGCTCATTACATGACAATATAATTATTAATATGCTTATATGGTGTTTATCTTAGCTATATTTTTTGCTTTGGTATTTGATGATTGTATATATATGTTTAGTATATGCTTTACCTTGCGCAGATACTGAACAAGCCTAAGGTGCGTGAGCTTTTGCATGTTGCATGGTTGGTGGTTTTATATTGAGTGTGACTGGGACAGTCACTTAATCACAATAGATTTCTCATAAAAATGGGGGGTCCCCCCGCCCCCCCCCCCTCCTTACTGCTCTATATTTTACTAAGTTTCGTCTCTCTCTCTCTTCGTTCCCTTCTCTCTCTCGTCTCTCTCTCTCTCTCTTCTCTCTCCGTCTTCTCTCTCTCTCCCTCTCTCTTTCTCTCTCCTCCCTCTCTTTCCCTCTCTTTCTCTCTCTCTCTCATCTCTCATCTCTCTCTCTCTCTATATATATATATATATATATATTATATATATATGTATATATATATATAATATATATAATATATAATATATTATAATATTAATATATATTATATAATTATATATATAATTATATATTATATATATAAATAATGCCCTATTTCATTGATTGTGTGTGTAAGGTGTGTGTGTGTAGGTGAATGTGTTGTTGTGTTGTGTTGTGTGGTGTGTGTGTGTGTTGTTGTGTGTGTTGTTGTTGTGTGTTGTGTTGTATTTGTGTTCGTCGTCCTAATAAGTTTTTTGTAATCTCGAATCTGTTATAGCCGGAAACATTTATCATCCCTGATTCAACTTCATCCATCACTCCAATGGAAACCTCAAAATGTTTCTGCGACGTTAACTCTTAATACACAACTCGCCACACACATCATGCGCCGACCACACACTACATTACCACTACACACATGCGCAATCCGCAAATTCTACAATGGAATATCTCATCTATTAATTACCCACTTCTTTTTTTTGTCACTGTCAACTATATTTGTTTATGTACTGCCTAGGGTGGGTAAGAAGATCTAACCGCGCAAATGCTGGCGTGGCGGGGGCGGAGCAAGTGCTTGTGTCGACCAACCCTTACACGATTTGCGAGTATTTTCCTCGAACAGGTTTACCAAGCCAGAATTAGAACTATTGGTCTATTTTTCCTAATTCCCTCGTAAAACCACAATCCTGTTAGCAGCGACAGAGTTTTGCAAGGTAACAGGCACGGGTTGATCCCTCCCCGTCCCGGATCCCTAGTAAAATTTAAATAGGAGGTATTCCCCTCCTATAAATAGGGCAATGCCCCATAAGGTAAGAACTTTTAATATAAAGCAAAACCGAACTCATTATCACATCTTTTGTACCTTATTTTTTTAATTTAAATATATTAATATATATTTATATTATATAGTATATAATATATATAATATATAATATAATATAATATATATATATATATATATATATTATATATTATATTATAATATATATTATATCTGTCATATCTTATATATTATATATATATATATATAATATTACAAGAATAAAATTGATTATCTGTTTAAAACGTTCTCCTCTCCTCTCTCTCCTCTCTCTTCATGCCCTCTCTCCTCCTCTCTTCCTCTCTCGCCGGGATTGTGATTAATCTTTGTATAAACGTTCTCTCTGTCCCCTGCGTTCTCTCTCTCTCTTTCCTTCCCTCTCTCTCCTCTCCCCTCCCTCTCTTCTCTCCTTCTCTCTCTCTCTCTTTCTTCCTCTCTTCTCTCTCCTCTCTCTCCCTCCTCTCTCTCCACTCGTCTCCTTTCCTCTCCAATTCTCTCCCGTCTGCTCTCCTCTCTCTCGTGCTCTGCGTTCCCGTGCTCTCTCTCCCCTCTGCTCTGCTCTCTCCCGATCCTCCTCTTGTTTCGTCCTCCCCCCCTCTCTCTCTCCTCTCTTTTCCTCTCTCTCTCTTCCTCTCTCTCTCTCTCTCTCTCTCTCTCTCTCTCTTCTCTCTTCTGTAAATAGCATATCATATACAAAGCCTCTTAAATTTTTTTTAATTTACATTAACAAAACAATCTTTGTTTTTCCGCCAATATCTCACATATGCATATACATACCCAAATTTAAAGCCAGATAGTGAGACAAGACAATCTCAACCTGAAAATCCCATGAATAATCTTGCTTATCAGGATAATGTTGACAATTATTCATGAATACGTATGAAAATTGTGCTAAGAAAAAATTATACACTAAATTTCCCCTATTTCTCTAAAAGATATTTTTTTTTTTTTCAAAACAATCGCATATCACTCCATCCATATAGAGCTCAGAGGATGGCCTTACTCGAAAGATATATTTAAGGATTTTTCTTCATTCTTTTTAAGATAACAAGTTATTTTAAATCTTTTTAAAACCACATGATTGTTTCGATTTAAATTATATGTTCCATGAGGAAAATCTGAGATTGTACAACTAAACCTAAAAGAAAATGCCTAAAGTGTAATTTTCGTTTTATTATTATTATTATTATTATTATTATTATTATTATTATTATTATTATTATTATTATTATTATTATTATTATTATTATTATTATTATTATTATTATTATTGTAAGGATGGATATTTATAAATTTTATCAAGATTATCCTTATGATTTATAATGATATTTTCTTCAGACTCTATTTCTTATATTAATCTGATATAACACCGCTTCATTATTTCTATAAATTATTGTTTGGTTACGTAAATACTAGGTGATATCTACTTTCTTTGTAAATTTTATGAACAACGCTATCCGTTACTCAAGACCTTTAATTATATATATATACATTAATATATATATATATATATATATATAAATATATAAAATATATATATATATTAAAATATATATATATATATATATATATATATATAGATATTATATATATATATATATATTATATATAGTAGGATATACTGATATAGATTTTATTTAGTGCTGCGCGAGAGAATTTGATATATTTTAGTTCCTGATTGTTTGGGGAGAATAATACACGATAGATAAGAAAGACTTATCTTTTTTGCAAGCTTCTAATATAATTATATATATATAATATAGTATAAGTATATATATATATATTATATATATATATATATAATATATATATATAGATATATAATATATATGATATATATATACTATAATATATATATATTATTATTTAATTAATATATATATATTATATTATATAATATATTTATATATATGATATCATGTAAGATCTAGCTGTATGTTACAGAAGTTACGCTTATGGTTTGTTGTCCTTTATGATCATTGTGAACTTTTTTTCGCGCCAATATTTCTAAACGTTTTTTTTTTTTTTTGGCCGCATTTGAAATAATTTAAGTGAAGACACTCTCCTTGTTGCCACAGACCTTAATTAAAACTTTGTCCTTCAAACTTAATAGGATAACATCTCGAATTGCGAAAAAATTAATTTCATCTCTCATTATCATTATATATATATATGATAGTAAATATATTATATATATATATATATATATATATATTATTATATATTATATATATATTATATATATAATATCTATATATATATATATATATATATAATATAAATACTATATATATATTAATTAGAAACGGTTATTTTTTACCTCTTTGCCTGTTGGATTTAAAAAGGAAACCCGACAACCGTTGTTAAACTTTATACAAGCCAGGAGAATAGTTCAGTTAAAATTGGAAACTCACCATCTATATATATTTTTATATATATATTATATTATATTATTATAATTTATATAATATATATATATTAATATATATAATATATATATATATATATATATATATTATATATATATATATATATATATAATATATATATAATATAAATTAATATTTATATAATATATATATATTATATATATAATATATTATAAATATATATATATATATATATATAATAATATAATATATATATTATAATTATATAATATCATTCATCATCATGTCCGCTTTTTTCCCATAGCTGGGTAAGGGTCTCAACTATGCACCGGAAATTTAGCATGCATGACATTTCTAGGGTAACAAATTAAGAAGTAGCGGAGCCAATCTCAGATTATATATAATATATATATATATATTATATATATATATATAGTATTATATATATATATTTTATATATATTATATATCAATATATATATAAATTATATATATACGTATATATATATATATAATATATATATATATATTATAATCTTGAGAAAGTGGATTACAATTTTTGTTTGATGTTTTGCTGCTTCTTTTTTCCTCTTTATCTCTTTCTTTTAAAAAGTTTCTTTATTTTTTAGCTTTTATTCCATCTTTTCTTGACAGCAATCCCTAATAATTATCAAAATACGAATTGAAACTTGTCCGTTATTTCTTTAGTGCAAAGTCAGCAGTAATTTTTCTTTCAACCATGTCACACGTTGTTTATAATTAAGTTTTTGTGGACGACAATTTCAAGTTTGGAAACCGTCCCTGATAAATTAAATAAAGTTTTTAAAAATATAATTTATATATTATATTATTGTTTTATACATCGTAAAAATTCTCAGCGTTGGCGGAAAGGAAAATATCACAAGATTATGTAACAAAGATTAAGGTTATTGGTTAACTTTGTTTTTTTTTTTAAATCCTGAAAAAAAATGGTTATTCATTTCCATTTTCATATCTCAACCAGGCTGATAATTTTAAATATGAAAGAGAGAATAGTAATGGTTGAGAGCCTACAAAGTCACCAAGAGCTCTACTCCTCATGCACACATATCATAAGATCTTTACTGCAGTTTATCAGCGATTGAGTGAAGCGAGAAGACCTTTACTAGTGTTTCTACTGACCATAATGAGGAAGACTTCATGTGGTCAGTTCAGAATACTTTCCTAAAACACCGAATTCTCCAAAAGATGCTACGAAACTCAATGTTACCTCCAACGAAACTTTGACACATGCTTTTGTGTCAGTTTAGTGAAATTGTTTGAACGTACTTGTACAGAGCATAATTAGTATTCACAGCACACCTGGAACGAGTGCGTTCTTTCCCATACGGATTTTCTTTCACCAGAAAATTTTTGTCAATCCGTTGATCAATGAATTTATCGTCATCTACTCATGTATAAAAGAAGATCTTTTGTTAGATGCGCTCACTAAATTAATTAACAGCATATGCGACATAGGTGAATCGAATATCGAACGGATTTTTACATCACAGTAGATACGTATATTTAATAATTAACATCCTGTTAAACGAGTGATGGTCATTATTGGTGAATAATCTTTATTGACCCTCAATATATATATATATAATATATATATATATATAATATATATATTATATTATATAATAATATATAATATAATATATATATATATATAAAATATATATTATATTATAATAAATATATATTTATTCAATATGCAAACCATCCAGGCACTCTTATCTACAGTTTCTAAACCATTATACGGCCACCCTCTTTTCGAATACGTATCAATTTGGCATTTGAAGAGCTAGATATATACTATATAGTATAATATATATATATTAAGGTATATATATTATAGTTATATATATATATATAATATATATATATATATTATATATACTATTTATATATTATATAATATATTAATATATATACTATATATATATATATATATATATATATATCGAAAGAGTCTAAGAAAACTACATGCTAAAACACCTTTTCTCTTTTTAAGTAAATCTCTATAAGGGGAAAAAAAGTGTAAAAAATGCCCAATTGCTCCTCGAAGATTCTCCGTTTTCAAATTAAAAGTTGGAGTGAGACATATTTTCTTGACTCTTCAAACCTTAAACCAGAGACTTTAATTGAAAAATCTTCCTTTTCGAGTTTCTTTTTGGAACTTTAAATTCTTCGCCCCTCTTTCTTTTAGGTTTTTTGTTAGGAAGAAAAAAATTTGGTTGTTGAGGAGTGTGTTTGTGTGTGTCAGTGGAAGTAGGTGTAGAGGGCTCTGGAGGGCTGAGGGGGAGGGAAGAGCAGGAAAGAAGTTGTGAGGGAAGGGTTAGAGATCAAGTTGCAGGTGTTTTTTTTCCTAAAATTTTAATCTTTGATGTTTTTTATTGTGAAGCAAATGAAGATCGTTTTACTTAATTTCAATCTCTCTCTCTCTCTCTCTCTCTCTCTCTCTCTCCCTTCTCTCTCTCTCTCTCTCTCTCTCTCTCTCTCTCTCTCTCTCTCTCTCAATTGCCTTTAGAATCTTGACATTTCATTTGCTAATTAATAAGCAGTTTATTGCTAGACAAGTCTAAGTGTCACTTTCAATTTTTGGTCAAATTGCTGATGCTCAGGCAGTTACGATTGACGCCGTTTTTATTATTGTAAATGCTGTTAAGATTCTCACTCTTACTACAGGTTTCATATGCAGTAATGATGACCTAAACTTCAATACGATTAATTAAAGTTTATACCTCGCTATCCGGTCTCAAACTACGCATACACTCAGGCAAACTCACCACTTACAACCCACACACACTACATATATATATATAATATTATTATATATATATATATATATACTACTATATATATATATATATATATATATATAATATATAATATATAATATATGTATATATATACTCACACTTACATACCACACACACACACATATATATATATTATATATATACATATATATTTACTTGGGTGTGAAATTTTATGTCGTGACAATTAAAATTCAAAAAAGGTTATCAGTTAAATTACTTTTATTTTAAAAATAATTTCGCTGATAGAAATTGATATAAATTACGAAAAAAGGGTCTTTTATCGTACACAGTCAATTGAGATATTGAAATTTCTTTTATTTTGTACATTTGAAGCACAGAACAATAATAATAATAATAATAATAATAATAATAATAATAATAATAATAATAATAATAATAATAATAATAATAATAATAATAATAATAACAATAACAATAACAATAACAATAACAATAATAATAATATAATAATAATAATAATAATAATATAATAATATAATAATAATAATAATAAATAATATAATCAATAATAATTAATAAAAATAATAATAATAAGAGAAGAAGAAGAAGAAGAAGAAGAAGAAAAGAAGAAAAAGAAAAAGAAGAAAAGAAGAAGCAAGCAAAGAAGAGAAGAATAAGAAAAGAAGAAGAAGAAGAAGAAGAAGAAGAAGAAGAAGAAGAAGAAGAAGAAAAGAAGAAGAAGAAGAAGAAGACTGTGATATCTTTAGATATTTTTATTATTTTTCATTTTTATTTTCTGTTTTCCTGTCCCCTCCTAGCGTGACATTCTGTGAAAAGAAAAAAAAACATAGAAAATGTTTAAATAAAAGAATTAGTTGTTAATGTCTTGAAGAGCGTCCCTGGACCCCTTGAATAGTGTTCCAGAACCCTTGAATAGTGTCCCAGGAATTTTGAATAGTCCCGAGACCCTTGAATAATGTCCATGGACCCTTGAAGAGTGTCACTGAACCTTTCATGAGTGTTACTGGACCCTTGAATAGTGTTCTTGGACACTTGAAGAGAGTCCCTGAACCCTTTAAAAGTGTCCCTGGAGCCTTAAATAGTGTTCCTGTACCCTTGAATAGTGTCCCTGGACCCTTGAAGAGTGTCCTTGGACCCTTGAAGAGTGTTCCTGGATCCTTGAAGAGCGTCCCTTAAACCTGAAGTCTGTGTTTTTATAAAACACTATAATTCAAATTCAAATTCAAATTTTTTATTCAAAATGGAGAAGTTTTTATTATATAGTCCAATATTTTACAATTGCAATATACCAATAAATTCATCAGGTATACATTGAGCGTCTATTAGTTACATACCTGGAAGTTCAAGTGCCTTATTATAATTATCGTCACTTATTGAAAGATTCTGAATCAGAGAGTATGCATACTCCTTTAATTTATTTTTTAAGCAGTAAAGTTTTATAGAATCATTTATGTTTATCTGCACATCAAAAGCATTGCTTTCAAAAATTCTACTGATAATAGGTTTTGCAGGGCCAATATATATCAGTTTCATACTTTCAAAGAAAACTATAATTAGGAATCTCTAAGGATAGGTTCTATCCTAAAAGGGTTTTCAAGATTTTGAAAAAGTGAAATAATTGAGATATTTTTTATGTTTCTTGTCCGATCGAACATCAAATATTTTTTCAGGGCTGTGTACAAAGTTCGCGGCGAGAGCATCCTTTTTGTACTGTATGAATTAATTTTTATTGATATTACTGCAAGATATTTTTTTTTTTTAAAATTTTCAAACGAAAAAAAAAAAATCTGGAAAATAAAAAGAAGCTAAGTCCAAAACTTCTGAATATATACAAAGAAATTATCTAACAAAAAAAAAAATTACAATTCTCTTTGACACATATGCCCTGAAAAAATTTCATCCTCAACTTCGCACGAACAGAAAAAATTATCGCAAATTTTTTCGATTTAAAATAAAAAAAAAAAAAAAATGTGTATTTTGAAATTGTGACAACGGCCTGATCACAAATCAAGAAAAAAGTCTCTAAAAGTACTTCCGTGAATATTGAAGGGGTTAATGGAACCCACATTGCCATTCTATGCCAGTATTTAAAGTTTGAAGTCCATTTCGAAAAAAATCTCTGGGGGAAAGTTGATACGACAAATGTCAAAAACATGGGTTTTGAAAAATTTAAAATGATTCTGACAAATAGGAATGAACAGACACAGAAAAAACACTCTAAAACCGACGTTTTAGAGCAGGCAAAAAAAAGCTTTACAGTTTTGTTGGTTTCGTTAGCTGTCAAAATCGACCTAAAAATTCCAATTTTATAATCCATTTTTTTTTAGGGGGCGGAGGGAAATTAGGCTTTTAGCGTGACCGAATATTGAAAAATGGGAGTCCTTTAATTTATTAAGTCTCCAGCTAATAATATCCCTAAAGAAGTGTAATATAACAGTGAACTGTTGTTTTTAACCCAAATGAACATGCAGTTATTGGTAGGTTATGTTAGGCTCCATTTACAACCGTAAAAGAGTATGAATTGCCCTATTATTTTAAATTTCTTTGGTGCTTATTCAGCCTAAAGTATTTTTTTGTTCATCAAATGCCTTTACAATTTGGGGGAAAGGCATATATTCACTCTGGTTTGTATTGAAAGGACAACAGCTGCTACAATACTGGTTGTTTATTGTTTATTGTTTACAGTCAATTTCAAAATAGAAGTGTGTGATAATATTTACTTTCATTGAAACCCTTTATATTAAACATTATTTCAGATTGTACAAACTTTTTATATTTAATTTTTTGTGCTACTGTTTGTGATATATATAAAATTTATTTCCGACCCAGAATCATATAAAACCCGCAAATCTTATTGTATTGTTTTTTTATTCTATACAAGTTGTGGTGAAAGGTAGGAAGGCCACATGTTTGGTTACTTGTGTAGCAATTTAAGGGAAGCTCAAACAATAACGAACCAATTTGGCTTACTTGTTCTGAAGAAGGATTTGTCTACAGGAAGGCGAGTAGTAACATTTAGTTCAACAACATTGGTTGATGTTTCTGTTTGTGCATTATTTTTTTATTTTTTTAATGACAAATAAATGGATTGTATCACTTAGCCCATTTTGTCTTTTTTTGCGTTACACAAAAAAAAGGAGGAGTGCCCAACAATCTGAGTGCCATAAATTACAATTTCTACATTTAACATTAAATTTGAACTTACAGTTTCAATTTTATGATTTACAATACCCATTAATCATCACCACCATGCAATTTCTTTAATTTTTTGTAATTGGATTCAGGGTGTTTTAATTTTGACAGCTATACAATTTATTGGTCCATGCGAATCGGCTGTTTGGCAATGTTTTGGACAGAATAGAGAGTTAGAACAACCCCACCCTTTTTTGTGCGTGTATTTCCTCAGTATTTGCTTCTGTTTTTGATACATCAAATATTTTAGTGACGTAAAAGCTATTTTCTTGTTTTTTTTCTCAACGGTGATGTTGGTTTTTTAGCAGCAATATGTGTATGTTTGGCATATTGTTTTTTTGAGTTTGTGGCTTTACAGTGTTCACTAAGAAGCCCCATGCTTTTGCTGTATCCTATTATAGATTTCAAAATTGAATTATTTAAAATTTCATCTAAAGGTGGATAAGCAGATTATTTTTGTAGTGTGTTTAGTAATTGAGTTTGATATTGCTTCAGGCAAACTCAATATTCTACAAAAAAGTATTGGCAAAGCACCTTACTTAGCTATTTTTAAGCTAATCTACTTGGCTTGTCTATCAACTTGTGGCATCCGGCTGACCAAATTTAAAGTTATTAGTTAAATTTTAATTTAAAAAGGTTTTCCTATTAGCTGAAACTATGTGTAAGGATTTATTACTAATGCGCTTATCAGCAAAATATTTTTTGCCATTGTCATAATCCCATATCTGCCATAGGCCGCTTTTTTATGATTTAAAAAAATTTTTGAGCTGGAACACTGTGAGCCTGTTTTTATTTTAAAACAAGAATGCTTCCCTAGCAAATTTATTGGTATTTTCCAGCCCTTATTCCATTTAATAATTTGCTTTCAAAGTTTTTTTTATAAACTTAATCATATTTAATACTATTTTCTTATATTAAATGGAAGCTGAAGTTCGAGTCTTTTTAAACCAGAGAACCCAGTTTCAATAAGAGAATTATTTGTAAAAATATTTTGCATAGGGCTTATTTTAATTTCAAGCTCACTTATGAAATGAAATGCCAAAGGCATAATACTCATTTTTTTCATAAATTTTATCTGCGCTTTCAAATGTGAATTTTTTACAGTCAGCGTAAACAGTTATTATTTTATTGTCCAACTCTGTAACTTTTAATTTTGTTTTTAAATTTAAGATGAGACCATTTAACTCACTATCTGTATATAAATCTATATCAATTTGTAAATTTTGTAACAATGGCCAGTTTTGTCCCTCTTTGTTTGACTAGATAAAACTTGTTGAAATAGTGAGGTTGGTGTTGTCCCATCACCAATTATTTCTTCAATTATTTTTAACTCTACATTTGGGTCCACTACATCCATATTTGAAAGAAAATAACCTATCAAAATGTTTTATGTATAATATATATTGTAATTTTGCTTAATAAAAGAAAAAAAAAAAATTCACGATCGTCTCGCAATAGGCCTTATGTGGCCGTCAACCTTGATCGAAAATTTCTAGATCAAAATTTTATATTATTTTAATAGAATTATACTAAATATAAGTATAGTTTTTGTTGCCTATATTTGCAGTTTACAGGCATTGTATATTTTTTTAGGTGTCTTGAATTGAGTTCTTGTGGCTTCTAACTGTCTCTGTTTTCTTATGTTTAGGTTAATATTTATAGTTTTTAATAGTATCCTATTTTTCTCGTATATTTTATTATTCTAGTAGTTAAGATGTTTTGTGTTCCTCTCGATAGGCCCATGTTGGTTTCTAATGCCACCAAATATTTTTTTTAAGGCCAAGCACAACCAGAATGAAGGAGGAAAATATCAGAGCTGTTGAGGAAATTAGAGAAAGTTATGCCCCTCCTCCTCGCCATTCACAGGAAAAAGATAATTTAAAAATGAAGAAAGAATAAAAGAGGGAACTTTCAAAGATAGGATTTTTAAATGTTTACTAAAAAAACTGTATGCATTTATTTAAAAATGTATACGGGAATATTTATTAATCATTAAAAAAATTTTATTAGATATGTTAAAAAAGATGGGGAAAGAAGTCTCTTTGTGGTAAGCTGATGTTCTTTCCCTCTTTCTGTTGGAACAAAACTAATACCAATTTGAAAGCTATCCGTTTTTGTAACCAATGAACCATCTGAAAAGATGGGACTTTTTTTTTTCCTTCTTCTTTTATTATTATTATTATTATTATTATTATTATTATTATTATTATTTTATATTATTATTATTATATTATATTATTATTATTAGTATTATATTATTATTATTATTAGTTGTATTATTATTTTATTTATATAATTTCAAAAGTTTAAAAATTTGTCCCGTAAGCAGAGGCAAAATGAACTATACGATTAGTTAACTGGCTAGGTAATTTAAGTTAATTTAATATTAATTTTATTTTATAATTTATGTAAAGATTCTCTTTTCTTTCATGCCATAAGAAAGTATGGAGGCGCAAAGTAGAAAAATAAATTACACCACCAGCTAAGTTCGCTAATTTTAACAGATGCTGACCTTTTTTAGAATATGTGAATTTCCTTTTCAAGCGGGTATGTCCTTCATTTATGGGGTTTTTGAAAGGCCTCTCTTAATTATTTTTAGCCCCTGACAATCCTTTGCTAACTTTTCTTCAGGGCCTACCGCCGAGGTATGGTAGCCTAGGCCTACTTATTTTATGGGATTATAATAGAAATAAAAGAGATAGTATTTATATTGATTTTTTTTTTATTCAGTGGCACTAAGTAGGTTTGAATTTTTAAATCTCTTGATTTTGCCAAAATTTTGCAATAAACCAAAATACCATCTGGTTTCCAAAGATTATATTGAGGTGTGGCACTGAGCCTTCAATTCTGTTGCCAGAGCAGTTTCAGCCCGAACGCCTGGGGCGTCAAAATCATAAACAATAGGGTTTCTGACCTCGATGGCAAATTTCACAGTGATTAGTTAAAATGGGTGCACTACCAACCAAAGCTCATGTGTTTGTTTTAATGTTTTTAATTTTTTTTTCTGTTTTTTTTTATTGGTATCTGATTTAATTTTAAAGTATACCTGCAAAAAAACTCAAATTTTCAATATGTTTTAATATTTCAAAGTAAAATTAAAATAAGAAAAAAAAATAATTTCTTTTATTTTATATGCCATCTCCATCGTAATAATATATATATTATATTATATATATATATATAATATATATATAATAATTATATATATAAATATATATTATATAATACTATATATATATAATATATTAAATATTATATATATAAATAATATATATATATATATAATGTATATAAATATAATAGTATATATAATATCTATATAATTTATATATATATATATATATGATAATATATATATTATATATATAATATATATAGTATAATATATAATTATAAGTAAAACAAGTGATATATTTGGTATAAGGCATGGGCCCGTTCCCAAAGTACGAGGTTGCCGCCAGCGAATGTCCAGTGGTTGCCGCACATTTTTTTTCAATTGTTCACCTAAAATTTGGAGTTAATTAGTTAATAATTCGTTTTTTTATAATATTGGGCAATACCCATTATTAATGCATCGTCTATACTACTCATCGGCCATGTTGCTATAGTCACGTAGTGGGCTTTATCTCTTCAGGCAGGTGTTGCTGATGGAGAGAATTGCTCCTCTAAAAATGAAAAGGAAAATTTGTAAACTAAAGCTTCATTTATTGTCAGTTTACATATTGCAAAACTGGAAAAAACCGCATACTAGTGCCGAGACATTAATATGTTAAATCTGCCTGAAGGATGTTTGTAGTTGCATGTTTAGGTTCAGAAGCAGATATGGCCAAGAACATTTAATTGATACTTGCAGCTATCAAATAACACTAGATAAGCATACGAAATTTAACACCAAATTTCAAGAAGACAGTCCGGGAGAAAGACTTATAAGAAGATTGAAAGCGTGAATTTTTTTTTTAGTTTACAGCTTGAAGAAAGTACCGACGTAGCGGGACTTGCAGTTCTTCTTGGGTGTTGTTGTTAACTTTGTTAAGGTACCCCATTCGCAATGCAAATAGAAGAAGAGGAACTTTTTGATGAGCGAAGTGCTTAAGACTTACACCACTGGCGACGAAAGTTCCAATGCTATCGACAAATTTGTACGGGAAAATGTTTTGGGAAGAGCAAAGTGTCGTGGAATATTTTTTCAGTGCGAGAGGCGCGCAACGGTGAAAAAAAAAAACGAAGGGAAGCAGTCGGCTTGATGAAGCAGTGGCCAAAAAAATGCCACCAGCAGCCACTGTGTCATTAATCGCGCATTTCTGCAACAAGGAAAGAGTGCCACGAAATTTTAAAAGTCGTCGTAACTATGGATTTGATGCTGTGAAGAGTAATTAATCATTGGCTTCGTTACTGGATGAGCTTTGAAGATAATTAATCATGTTTAGAGCCGCCCTCTTCATTCAAGCACGCCTTTTAAATCTTACCTCCGAAGATATGGGTATGGCTCACCTGTCCATCGTCTTGCTGGCACACAGAAGTGCGGTGGCTTTCAAGGGGAAAGATTTTAGCCCAGACTGTTTGAACTAAACGATGCATTGGTGTCACATTTACAGAGCCAGTGTTTTATTCAACATGAACTGATATGTCAAAATTGGGCAGCGTTAAATTGGGATACCACCTTTTTGTTTCCAACCCATATATAGTCGAAAACTAATGAAACCTACCACATCTCTTCAAGGGGGAAGGGAAAAGCACAATTAGACAAAATTAACAAAATAAAAGGCTGCGCAAATTTTTTTTATTTTTTGAACGATTTTTTTGTAGTGTAGAGACATCTCCAACTTTCCTCGGTTACAAGAATTTGTCAAAACAAATGAGATCCATGGAAGGTTTGGAAAAAAACATTGTTGAGTATTTTCCCGATATTGATTTTGAGGATGTCTACAGCTGGATGACAAACATATTGTTTTCGTGTGACCCGAAACGTTAACCTACTGGAATGACAAATAAGGAAGCTTGTTTAAAATCTGCTGACAGCAGTGAATAATTGCACTTGTGAAAACTTAAATACCACGAAGGGGGCCAAGAAGAGTTCTGGATGCAATTGTATGCAATTGGCAGCTTAAATTGGATACTTTCCAACATATTCGAAAAACTAAATGAAAACAACCACCACATCTCTTCAAGGGAAGGGAAGAAGCACAATTAGACAAAATAACAAAATAAAAGGCTTTGCACAAATTTTTTTTATTTTTTTGAAGCGTGTGTTAAGAGCAGGAGACATCTCCAACTTTCCCGGTTACAAGAATTTGTCAAAACAAATGAGATCCATGGGAAGGTTTGGGAAAAAACATTGTTGAGTATTTTTCCCGATATTGATTTTTGAGGATGTGGCAAGGAAGCGAAGGGCTACGAGCATGGGATGACAAACATATTGTTTTACGGTTGTGACGCCGAACGTAAAAACCTTACTGGGATGACAAATGAAGCCTGATTTTAAATGCTGCTGGGACATCAGTGAATAATGCAACTTTTGAAACTGAAATACAGAGGCGGCCAAGAAGAGTTCTGGATGCAAGTGTAGCAGAAAACAATGCTGTTGGCAAGGTTGCATTAAAAAGACTTGTGCGGTTTTATTCACTTATCGTTTTATTCACTTAATCTATGCGAGTCTGCATTCTCAACGTTATGCTTACACATAAAAAACAGATACAGGAGGTAAACTTTTCAAGCGTCGCATCAAGTGATTTAAGGGTAAATTGACAAAACTTCCCATAAACTTAAACAGAAAATAATGAAAAATTTCATAAAAAACCGTTTCATTCTTCACATTAAAGGTTATAAAGGAGCATTAAATTTGCATTGTGGTTTTTCTTTCCTAGGAGCCTAAGGACTAAAGTACGTTCAAACCAATTATGAGCAGGTGTGGCTTCCGCGAATTTTTTTTTTTAGCACAACAAGGGTTCCGCGGTGAAAAAAAAAAAAGTTTGGGAACCCCTGGATTATAAGTATATATATACATTACACAATGATATATTTTGTACCCAAGCTGGTTTACTGTTACTTGATTTGATTATTTTTCAACCAATTGAAGTCTTGACTTGAAAAATTTTGATTTGATTATAATGAAATTTAAAAGATTAGTAATATTCCAGAATGGAGATAGATATAAACCATTATCTTTTAACTTTTAAAAGCAGATCCAGCTCATTACAGTTTAAATCAATTTCGTAGTTGGCGGGAAACTACTATATTAAATCAATTACCTGAATAAGGCATTCAAAGCAAAGAAAAATGCAGCAGTGTTTAAATAAACTGATTCTTAATACCCAGGAATCAGCCAATTTTATAAGAATTGTATTTCTTAAAATTAAGGAGAGCTTGATCGGACGAATTTATCTCATAATTTATTTAAAGATCCTCATCAAACAATAATTACAGGATGAAACAAATACTTGTTACAAAAAAGTTTTAAGAAACAGTCTCTTTCAAACTGCAGGTGGTAACACCTAAATAGGGTTTTTTATTTTTTTTAGTACTCTGATTACTCTCTATAGATATATTGAGTTTTGTCAATCACTCTTTTTTGAAAGATAAGACCCTTTGTGAGCCAGGAGTCGACCAAGGCATCGGCAGTTGAAGTAGAAATTTTTACACTCTTACGACCCTTTATTATCATTATGGCAACAAAATTATAAATTAAAATTGGTGCTTTGATTAAACTAAGAAAACCATGTGCTAGAGGGAAACCGTTTTCGGTCCTTTGCTTACAAAGAGAGCAATGTGACTTCTTTCATTGCCAACTTAGGCAACTGAAAGAAAGTGCTCATTTTCAAGTTCAGGACACGGCACCTGATATCTACAGAAATGCTTAAGATGTTGGAATATTTTTAATGCAATAAACTTTTATTCATTTCATAATTTTTAGTTCTTGAATGTTAGGCTTGATAAACATTGCAATTTGCCATCACATGACCTTGGAATAGACCAAACTTACACGATCTTAAATAACTTGTAATTTTAGAAGTGGAGGAATCAATACTATGAGAAGCTTCATTTTCACTAACTGGATTATTGTTAGTTTTGAAATTCTTGGAAGCAGAATAGGAGTCAGGTTTATTATTAGATTTAAGGACTCATTTATCCTTCGATTTTCATTAGTTTTAAATTGATAATTAAGCTTATCTGAAAGATTGAATTTTTTGAAATTTAAATATGTATCTTTGGGCGGATTGTGTTTGAATTTTTAACTTTTGTTCCAGTTATTTACCTGGTTGTGATTTGATGTTTCAACAATATATTTAAGAATCTCGTTATAATTATCAAATATCTGATTTAAATCAGGATAATTGGTATTCAACTTGCGAGTAATCTTTTTCACTACCACATTAGGCAACTTTGATAAAACTGTGGCTAAGAACTACTAATCCTGCAGGCTCCTTAAGATATTTGAGGTCATAACTCTCTAATTCATATATTAATGTCTAAATTTCGTTTGAGTAAACCCTTGTCTCATTATACGTTGGGTCAAATACTGGTTTTAGAGAAATTATTGTTTTAATAATTTCATCAACAATATATTTTCCATCTAAAAATTCTTCATCAAGAAGTTCAAGAACCTTGCTAAAATTATCGTCTCTAATTGTAAGATTATGAATCAGAGAGCAAGCATATCCTTTTTATTTTTTTTTAAGCAGTGTTGAAGTCCTCTGGAGTCACTGTATATTTCTTACAGATTCCAAGGAAACTTCTTGAATTTGGATTTGAAGAGTTGTAGTAGGCAAACAACCTATCTTCAACAGTTTTATTGCCTTAAAAAAAAAAAATCAAAATCTTATTTTTTAAGTATAAAATTATTAATTAGTGGAAGGGGCAATTTTTTTTTTTTTTTTTTTTTTTTTTTTTTTTTTTTTTTTTTTTTTGAGGTGGTTTCATTTTGAAACTCCATAGAGATTTTCAAATTGTTTTTTTAATTTATTTGTTTCTTTAGCAGCTTGATGACGTGAATTGGACGAGACCAGCAATTCCTGATTTTACGAAAAACCAGGAAGGAATTGAGGGATCAGAGGTTTTCCACGGTGAATCCTTCATCATTATAAAGGTTTTTGGGATTAGTAGTAATAACACCTATGTGTCCTTTTGTTTCTAATTATCTTTTTTAACAAGATCATCTGCGTCCATTAACCACAAGATTTTTACATAAGTTGGCAATCTTGTCAAGGATATACTTGACTTGTGATGTGCAGCCTAACTCGTTATCTGACGTTAAGAGATAAATGTCCTTCATTTGTGCTGAAAAAAGAGCTTTAGAGACTTTCTTAGACGTATCAGAAAAGGTGGACTGGTGTCTGCGGGAACTAGAGCAGTTAACTAAAATTAAGCTACCGATAAAGTACTCAGACGGAGCTATCTATGAGCCCTAGGTATAGGCAAATATTTTTGCGTTGAATTTAGACTATAATTGATAATTACAAAAATTGCAAAGGCTTGTATATCCAACGATCACAGGGGCAATTCATACTTGCCCTACTGCAGCCATAAATAGATTACTCAATTGAAGGAAATTTAATTTAAAGGAGATTAAATTTACGAAAATCTCTTTGAAAGTTATAATAACTTAAAATTAGTAAAAATTTTAATCTATTGGGTCTTACCTTTGCTTTGTTTTTCAAAGAGATTTTTGTTCTTTGTTAAATTCTTGTAATTATTTAACTCTGACTGTAGTTTGTAGCACTTAGTTAAACTTAGTAGGTAAATTGATTATTAGAAGGTAAAGAGAATACTGAAAGATTGATACAGCAATGAGAAAGAAATTTACCCCCTTACTCTTATTAACATTTTGACTTATGAATTTAACTTAGAATAAGCAAACACGTTGAACTCAATTATGAAAGTGAAATAGCAATGTTTAACTACTGAAATTTGGACAATAAAGGCCAATAATTGTACAAGAAAAACCACTAAAACATTGTGTTACAGCTTAAACTGAATATCAAATTAATGAATAAAATAAAGGAAATATATGTGGAAGCATACAAGAACTTTTATAGATTTCCTATGTGATTAAATAGTTATCAACTGTTCCGATGTATCTCGAGATTTTTGGGATTAAATAGAAATAAAAAAAAAGATAACAAATAGTTTTTATTTTAGAAATTAATGATCAGTACTATGTGTGGATGGAGGTTAACGATTTGGTAAAAATGGAAATTAGATTTTGAAAGCCGATTATAGGGTAATGAATGAGAACGATCATCAAGGTCAAACGGCGACAAGGGGAGGGAGGGGCCTGACCACGTAGTGAAAACATGTATCATTTTGATTTCTCTTTAACGAGAGGGTGGATATCAAACAACGGAAAAAGATGAAAATCACACAATATTTGGACCCGCGCGCCAATATTATGTATTTTTTAAAAATATTACTCACAGACTTTGAAACTGAGATGATTCTCATTTTGAGTTGTGCATTTTCTTTGCATAAGGGCATAGTGATATTAGTTTGGATTTTAGGATTCACACCACTACATTTCATCCCTCCCTTTTTATTAACTTCCCCATATTAGGTAATATTTTCTTAAAACAACTCTCCGTATTAGGATGTAAGATATAAAAAAGTCATAAGTATCAACTTATATTATTTAGTGGAATTTGTACTTTGCCAATATTGAGTATAATTACAAGAATTCCCGTAAAACTGCCAAAAATCACTAAATCACTTTCAAATTTCAAAAAACCGTCCTATTAGTCGGTGACTTGTGATATTGCAAAAATTTAATCCAAAATGTTGAAAGAGGACGTAGTGAGGGGTTGGGTAAATTAGTAATCTTTCCCTTCTCAAACCTTTATCAGCCTACCCTCTATTCTCTTTACCTCCTTTACTCAGGGGACTTACAGAATTTAGGGCCTAATTAACGTTATTCTGAGTTAATAATTTAATAGAAGCCAGGAAAAAAGGCCGAGTTCTATCTGTAAAAAAAAGCAATAGAGCGAGTACGCTCAAGGGACCGAAAAACAGTACTTCAATTGAATAACCAACAAAACCCAAGGTAAGGATAGAACTTTTTAGAGTTATTGTATTAATTTATATAATTAATTTTTTAGTTGTTTTACGCATTTTCAAGAGTTTTTTGTTCAATTGTGTGAATTCAATAAAGGTCCAAGACGAACGGATTTGTTGCAAGTTCTTGATAAATCGTGCTAGCAATATTGCAGATTAAAATCAACCTAGCTCCCGAAGACTTACTTAGCAGTTCGATATTGGTGTTTGTTTATTAGGTTCAGTTTTCAATTTAAATTTAAGGTTGATTTGAACATAAGAAAATTATAATAGAAGACGGAGGATGAGGAAGCCACGTGGGCCCCTTATCGAGACTTAGTATTTGGGGTTTTATTCCTAAGTGTAGTGTAGTCGTTAGTGTAATTAATTCAAAATTTGGTCATGGAGAGTGTAGCGTAAAAGCAATTGCCATCATGAGGCCTAACCATACATTACAGTGAGTTCCTAAAAATTCAAGCTCCAAACTTAGCCAGGCCTACGGTCATTGTTCAACTTCAAAAAAATTGTTTTTTTTGGTTTTTTTTTTTGTGTGTGTGTGTGCGTCTTTTTGTCACCCTTTCAAAATTCAAATCAAATAATTGGGCCTGGTGGTAGGCCATATCTCATTTTTCCATCAAAAAAATTCAATCTTCAAAGATAGGCATTCTAGGCCTAGATAAATCATTTTCAACTTCAAATTTTTAGTTTTTTTTTTTTTGGTCAATAGGCCTTTTTTCAAAATTTCAAAATCAAATAAGTTTGGCCCTGGTTGGTAGCTATTTCTATTTCATCTTTCTTTGGAAGGTTCATTAGTCCTTGGGGTCATTCTAGCCAAATTTCGAGCGAAAAAATGTCTGACCCAGGAGAGACAAAGCCCTTCATGATTAGAGTTAATTTAAAAAATCTAAGCCTGATAGTTCAAGCCATTTCATCCCTCAAGCCACAAGTAGGATATTTATCTTAGTCAAATAGAGAGTAGGCCTACAGATAATAATAAAGATACACTGCAGTTCAGTGTAAATGATTCTCGTAGAGGAGTACAGCTCCTTTGAAGACGGAATATCACGTCAAGAGATACAGAATATAATAAAAAATATATAATGATAATGAGGTTGGACTCCCTCATTCCTGAGTTTCATAAGGAGGAGTTGTGTAGTCAGAGATTCAGTACCAATGTTCGATTAAATCAAAATTAAGTGAATTAAAATTTAAAGGGGATCATCAAAATTCAACCCCTCCAAAAAATTCTTTCTCTCATTTCATGTGAATCTTGTCTTAGAGCTATAGATTGTGGTTTCTTTGAGGGCAATGAAACTGATAATCGATAACAGATAAACTTTTTATTTCAAAATTTAAGAGTTCCTTAGATATATTTACCAGAAAAAAAAAAAAGGGAAAAAAAAATTTTAAAGTGAAATACTTTAAACTTCACTGCTTAAAAAATGAAATTAAAAGGTATGCAGTACTCTCTGATCAAGAATCTTGTCTATAGTGATAATGAAAGATTTAAGGCTCATGAAATTTTTGACATATACGTTTTTATACGAAAAGCATCTCATTTATGAAATCATTAAAAAAAAAATAATAGTCTTTGAAACCAGGGCTATTTGACCAAACATATAATGCGACTAGGGGTTTACTTAAATGATATCAGACATTAATATATGAACTGAGAGGTTATACCTCAAATATCTTGAGGAGGCTACTGGATTAGTTGTACTTAGTTAAAAGTAGTTTTATCAAAAAAAAAATTACCTAATGTGTGAAGTAAGGAAGATTACTCGCAAGTTGAATACCAATTACCCTGATCTAAATCAAATATTTAATGCTTATAATGAAGTTTATCAAAAATAATTTAAGAAATTCAAAATATAAATAAAGGCAAAATTTTCAAGGACATTGATTATTAAAATACTTATTCGAAATTTAAAAATCTTGTAAGAAGTACTTCAGATAAGCCTAATTTTAAATTTAAGAATAGATGAAAATCAACAGGACGAAGAAGTCCTTTAAAATTTTAACTAGCGCCTGATTCCAATTTCTGCTTTTTTGCAAAAGTTCAAGACTCGATTACTATGAAGTTAGTGGAAATGAAGCTTCTGCATTAGTATTGATCATGCTTCCACTTCCTTAAAAATGCAAAGGTTATTTCAAAAAATCGATGTGAAGTTTTGTATTCATCCCAAGGGTCATGTGGATGGGACAATTGCAGAAGTTTACTCCAAACTTGATTTAAGAATTAAAAGATTAATGAAATGAGTCTATACAGTAATTGTTCAAGCTCTAAACATACTGCAGATCAGTGTCCTGGACTTGAGGAGCAACTTTCTTTCAGTTGCCAAGTTTGCAATAAAAGAAGTCATATTACAGCTCTTTTAAGCAAAGGAAAAGTTCCACCCTCACAAATGTATGTCTTAGCTTTAGCCAAAGCACCAACAATTTATATTTGTTGCCATCAATTACTATAAGGATTGGTAAGGGTAAAGTTTCAGCTTCAGTTCGATGCCTAGTCGACTGTGGCTCACAGAGGTCCTACCTTTCTAAAAGAGTGTTGGATAAACTCAATATATCTGTAAAGAATCATCAAAGCACTCAATACGATATATAAAAAAACCTATTTAGGTATTACCACACGCAGTCTGTTTGAAAGAGACTGTTCTTGATGTATATATGGACCCAGTTTTGTTTCACCCGTTGATGATTTTGGTTTTGATGAGGAAAGGTTCAGCTTTTGTAATACCCGAAAATCCCTTGATTCAGGGTCTAATTTTAATTAAACAATAAAAATCTCATAAATTGGCAGATTCTGGCTATAAAGAGTCCTATTAACTCATTTTTCGATTTGGATGCCTTAATTGCAATGGATATTTAATAGAGTATTCCGCTAAACTAAGAATTTGGATTAAGATGTGATATGAGTGGGCTTTTCTGCGTTTTAAGTTAAGAGAGGTCTATTATTCCATTTGGAAATATTACCTAATTTTATATACAAATAATCAAATAAGGAGTTTCAAATTCCACCAGTCAGTTTTCAAACATCAAAATCACATCCATGTTTCAAAATCAAAATTGCAATTGCAGCGGTTAACCATACTTTGGCGGTGTGAATGCATTCTTACCCTGTACATTCTTATTTTTAATCCTTTAAGCCATATCCGCTAAGATTCAGAGGTTAGCAAGCCCAAGGGATTACGAAGCGATGCTGTCAAAACTAGGAGTCCTAGGTATTGAAAGGTATGGAATAATGAATAATCTGAAGATTGATTTTAAAACAGGATTGAAAACATCAAATGTAGCGTTATAGAGTTTCAAAGACGCGAAAATATGCATATTAGAATCTTCCTGGGATGTGTGTAAGATTAAAAACTTCCTTTGTTGCCATTCAATCATAAATTTGCTCTTTCAGGTTAATAGAGTTATGAAAACTTAGAGGAGAAAAGATTTAGTTGAAACCTATGATGATGTCTTTCAACAACAATTAGCTGATGGTATTATTAAAGAGTTCAAAGTATCTCCCTCTGAGTATAAAAATTATATTGTGGTTCCTCACAGACCTGTTATCAAAACTGGCTGAACAAGTATCAACAAAGGTCAGGCCTGGTGTGTTTGTGTTTAAACTGTTCTCTTAGAAACTAACTCTTTACCTCTTCTAAATGAGGCACAGCCCTATTATTACTTGGACCAGAGATCTTTAGTCCGCCTTGTTTAGGTCGATTTATATTCCGGTTCAAGATCAAATCGAGGTTATTATGTTATCGATATAATAAAAACAAGGCCTTCCTTGCGATTAAGTTTAAAAATCTTTTTGAAGACCGCAATCGCTGTTTGCTTTTTTGGGGGGAGAAAAAATAGAGATGGTCAGTTAAAGGTCTTATCGTACTCAAAACCATAGTTTTTGGTTCACATCCTCACCTTTCCATCCTCAATTATATCATTTAAGCATCATGCTCAGTCTTTTAAGGATGTGCATGTATTCAGATTGTATTGAATAATTTTTTTGTGAAAAATTTATTATTAGTGGCAATGATCTACAACATTTTAAAAGAACTTTATCTGAATGCAACACAAAGAAGAAATGGAAGAGGTCTGGTTTCCTCTTAGAAGTGGGGACTCTAATAATGATCATTTAAGAGCATTATGAAGGAGAGTTAAGAATAGTTCAACATCAGAAATCAGGAAGATAAGGTTCCTTGATATCTTTTTAACCTCTTACAGATAAAGTTATAAAACTAATCAACAGTTTTTCATATATAATGCTGATGCATAAACACCAAAAAGATTGTTCGTTATCAAGCTTTGTTCCAAGGTTTTGAATCTCTAGTAAAGTGATTTTTTGTCACCCGTGAACTTTATAGAGGAGTGATCGGTTTTTAATTGTTAGGAAATTATGGGCAATTAGGTCTCAATTGGGATGAAAAGATCCCTGCCGATGTTTTAGTTTGTGTGTTTTAGTTTCCTGGTCTTCTCTATGTGCAGATTTTAAATAAATTACATAATATTGAAATTGAAAGGGGTGCTTTCTCACCTTCTCCCTCAAGGGCGGTGTGCTGTCTCACCTTTCTCCCCTCAAACTCTTTATTCGCATGGTTTTGGATCTTCTGAGTTCCTTGATGTTATTGGTTGGGCGAGAGGTGGTGGAGTGAGTGGCATATGGTCAAAGGTTCTTAATTTGAAAGTATTTCTCAAAGTTTGAAGTCGTTAAAAAGTTGCAAAACTTGTGCAGAGATCTAGGCTTTGTCGAGCTATCTTATAGGGAGTTGTTGGCTGAAAAAGGATGAATGTGTTCTCCTATTTATCATAAATGTATCAAATCAATATTATCAGAAGTTCTAATGTTCAGTTCAAAACATAAAGGGTTTGTAAGATGTCTTCAAATTGTCCTTTCAGTGGCTCCTCATATCTGGAAAGAGCAAAAAGTAAAAACATTTTTGTAAACAATAGGCTCCAAAGAAATTGAGAAATTTATCAAATCAAAAATCAAGTTGAGCAAGAGTACAAGTACATTTCTTATGCTTACATCAATACTTCTGAAAACCCAGCGGATCTTATTACCAAGGTGTTACAACCTCTACTTCCTTTCAAAAATTCCATTATCTTGGCTAAAGGGTCCTTCTGGATTCTTTTAAAATCTCAATGGCCTGATTAGTAAACTTAAAAATGTTTTTGTCTGAGGCCAATAAGGAGGGGAAAAGACTTTACAATGTAACAAATCTGTGGTTGTTTCTCAGTCTTTGTTACCATTTAAAGATTACTCAAGGGTGTGCAAAGGCTTTATAAAGTAACTTCAAAAAATATTTCAAATTCATTAGCAGGAGTAAAGGGCTGGATGGAGATTGTGATCAGAAAGCCAACTTCTATTGGTTGAGATGAATGCAGCAGCCATTGTGTTTTTTTCTAGGATAGTTATTATTTCTCCCAAAATTCCTAAAAAGGATTGAAATTCCCACTGCTGGTCAATCAATTAACTATTCATAGATTGATAAAGCCTGAATCCGAATTCCAAAGGGGTAGAATTGCCAAGACACTTTTAATATAATGATGATGTGATAAATCCAATTCTTTTTGGCAAGGATCACCACTTCACTAGATTAATCATAAGAGACTTTCAGTTCAAGATTCAACACTTGGGTGTTTTCAAAACCACGATCAATTCACAGAGCTCATGGCTGTCTGGGATTACCAAGGGCCAGGGGCAGGCTTTAAAAGGAATTGTTTTGTCACAGACTCAGGACTGTTAAGTATGCCAAAAAATTTAACAGTTATACCACTTTAAATATCCAAAAAGACTAAATCTTCCTCATCATAGAGTTAATTATGTGCGTCCTTTTGAGCATAACTGGCGTGGACTTTACAGGCATCTCTCTTGTAAAGATTAATGATAAGGAACTTTAAAAAATGTATCTATAAATTTTCACCTGCCTTAATATCAGAGCTATTCATGTTGATCAGGGTTGTCCACTGAATCTTTTTGACTTTCATTCCAACGTTCCACAAATATATATGGCATACCGTCCAATTTGTACTCAGATAATGCCAGAAATTTCAAACAAGGTGGAAATATACTGTTAGAATCCTTGTCTTCAAATATGTTCTCCGAACGATATGCGTTATCAATAACATCAAAACATTTTTACAAATTCAGTCTATTCCAGTGAAATGTGGCATCAGTTGGGAGAGAATATACGAACAGTTAAGGGATGTTTCTATAAAACAATAGGTAAAGCAACCTAACCTACTTTCAAAACTGTTAACAAGTATTTCAAATATCACCAATGTTATCAATTCCAGACCTTTAACCTAAGGTCATCATAATGATTTGGAAGTTATTGCTCCAAATTCCTTTTTGAAGCCTTATTGGCAATTCAAACCTCGTATTCAATGAAGTTTCCACCCAATATGGAGAAAAGACTTCCTCCCCACAACAAGGACTTAGCCAAACTCTAACTGCTTGCTTCAGAGGAAGAGCTTTTGGAAGACTTTCAGGGAAATTATTGTATGAGTCTTATCTATTAGAATTTGTGCCAGACAAGTAGAAGTCTCTATCAGTCAGAGTGGACCAACCGAATTAAGGTTGGAGATGATCGTCTTGGAGACTAACCTAACAAACTAGACCCTTCTGGCTTTGGGTAGAGTTCTGGAAGTCATTGTTGGTGATGACGATAAGATCAGGAGTGTGTTTACTAAAAAGGGGAGATGGACAAAACCTGTCACTATTCTATTTGTCATCTATACATTGGAGTTATTCTAGTACCCACTTCTGTCTCCAGGTGGAGGAAACTGACTGAAGCAAGCGAGTGAATCTCTCCAATTCAGATGGTCAAACCAATGAAAATACTGATCAAGTTGATCCCTCAAATGCAAATTCAAATTAATAGTGATACTGCTATTGTAGATGTACAAACCTTCAAAACTTCAGGTATAAATTCACCTCAACTTGACTCTCAACAGAATCAAATTTCTCAGCCATCTCAATTCAGTCAAAGAAAGACCTCTTAGACAGGCTGCCGTCAAGTGTCAAGAATTCCTTCGGCACGGAATTTATTCTGATTTGTAAAAAAAATTAATTTCTTTTAATTGCAATGGTTCTCATTGCAACCGCAGTACGAAGGATATTAAAAACTATTATATACTTTCCACATATATATCTTCTATTTTGCTATTTTATTAGTTTATTTTAGATATAATAACTATTATATACTTTCGCTTATGTCTCTTATAATGTTATTTTATTTTAGTACCGTATTAGGATGTAAGATATAAAAAAGTCATAAGTATCCAACTTATATTATTTAGTGGATTTGTACTTTGCCAATATTAGTATAATTACAAGAGTTCCCTAAACGCCAAAAATCACTATAATCACTTCAAATTCAAAAGCGGTACTATTTAGTCGTGCTTGTGAAATCAAAATTTGTTAATAATCAAAAATGTAAGGTGTTAGGAGGTAAATTGTAATTTTCCCTTTCTCAACCTTAATCAATCTACTTCTATTTTCTTTATCTCTTACTCACCTTACAATTTAAGTAATAAGTATTTAGTTGCAATTTAATAAGCCAAACAAGCACGGCAGTTATCTTAAAAACTAATAGAGCTACCTCAAGGACCAAAAAAAGTCTTTGAATAACCAACAAACCCAAGGTAAGTTTAAGTAGTTTACACAATGTAATTTATATATTAATTTTTTAGTTCTTTTACAGATCTTCCTTATCCATTGCCAAAAAAAAAAAAAAAAAAAAAAAAAAAAAAAAAAAAAAAAAAAAAATACTGCCTGCTTCCTGTCACCATTTGTTTTGTTTACCTTTTTTGTAATCACTTTCTAAATTGGGTAAGCACAGGAAATAACACCTTAATAAAAAAAGCTCCTTACTTTTGGTAAGCATTTCTACCTATTTTGTGCTATATTTGACAAAACGAACGCAAACTCAAGCATTTCTTACCCTTTATAAGCACAAATGACAAAAGCGAAAACGTCTTAGCTGACCAAATAACAACCTTACAGAATTAAGAAATCCCATACTTTTGCGTAAGCATTGTCTACAGATTTTGTCGCTAAATAGTTCACAAAGCGAACCCAAATTTATCGCTTGCAAGCTCAAATGACCAAACGAAAATGCCTTAAATGAATGAACAAAATAGAAGAAATTTGGACCGTTTTTTTTTTTGTCATTTTTGCTTACGCTCAGTAAGAAATGCTTACACAGTTTTAGCAAAAACGACCACGAATTCTTATGAGGTTTACTTTTGTTTACAAACTGTTGGAATCAACTGTTGTGATGGAGCCCGTCGATTTGGAAAAAACAGAAATAGAAAATAACAAAACAAATGGTTTATATTACAAATAATTGATAAACTATTGTGATGGAGTTATCGATTTGGAAGAAATTAGACTTAAAGCTGATTTTATTGAATGAAACATTCATCAATTCAAACGGGCCTAGCTACGTAGTTGAAAAACATTCATCACTTGACTTCTTTACAGAGAATAATATCAAAAGGAAAAAAATATGAATACCACACATATATTTTTGCAATCTTATTATTTTTAAAGGCATTGCCAAAGTTTACCCTTTGGCAGAGTAAACTTTGCTAAACTAAACTAAGTAAATTTTGGCATTACTCACAAACCCTCCTTTATCCATTAATATAGTATATATATATGATATATATATATATATAATATATATATATATATATATATATATATTATATATATATATATATATATATATATATATATATATAATGATATATATATATCATATTTATATATATATATATATATATATATAATAATATATATAAATTAAAAAATTTCCTGCCGCTGCTCCTTGCCCCGCCGCCAACTTTTTGTTTTACATTTTTCGCAAGAACGTGCTAAAAAGTTTAGCAGGCACGGGAAATACCAACGTTCAGAATTAAGGAATTTCTTACGTTGGTAGCATTCTTGAGCGATTTGCGCTAAGTTTGCATAAACGAACGCAAACCGCGAGCATTTCTTACGTTTGTAAACACAAGTGGAAAAATATAAGAGTTTTTATAGTGTTTAATATTAAAGAAAAAATATGTAGCTTTCATAATGAAAAGTACAATTTCCTTTGTAACATGTTTTTCTTTTTGACATCTTTACCTTTATAAATTTTGTTAATCGGGCACGGATATTGGTATATCGTTGCCCGTTGCGCTTTATTCTTTATAGACTTAGCCTAGTCAAATTTTGGCCTAGTGTTGGAATAAGCCAAATGGGTAATCGCGAATCTTTGCCAATGTCTGTCTATAATTATACACATGTAAATCTCTCATATAGTAAATGTGAAGTTACAGACCGAAAGTCAGTTTGAATATAGTTAAGATTTAATATTTGATTTATCAAATTATAATTTAATGCAATAATGAAAAATTACAGTATAATGAATAGTTCAGCCACAGAATATAAGTGCGGCAAATGCTAGCAACCATAACATAGGCCTGAGAACTGATAGCATAGAATGTGACCGTGTGTGTTCGAGCTGAAATTACTATATTCTAGTGAAGAGGGCAGAGGATATTTATTATATTAATTTTATGATTTAAATACAAAGTTTTTTTAAACCAAAAATTTGTTGAGTGGTGCTGATGTTAAGGCCATACCACGAACATGTATAAAATAAAATAAAGACAGAGAAATAAATAACTTGAGAGGCGTTATAGATTTTGCACTAGCTAATAAAGGTATGAGTAGACATTTCCATTCAATGATTACTGATGAAGAACAAGAAGTACTTAACTTGTCATATCATAATTTAATACAAGTATAACTAAATAGCAAAGTGGAAAAGATCAACTGATAATAGTCAAGTTCAACAGATTTTAAAAAATTAATATTTTAAAATCAATTGATGTTTTGATATTCCTAGAAACAGCATGCCAAATGTTAATAAAAAATTGCCAAATTTACGATATTTTTATAAGCAACTTCATTCGTTGTTTTCATATATCATTTCTTTTTACATTCGAAAAATCAGTAAGGTTATGAAAAGTTTGATTAAATAAACAGATTTACTTTGTATAATTAACACAACTTATAATCTAAGCTTATTAGGTCCTAATTTAAAGAATTTAAAGAAAAAATATTTTAGGAGATTTAATTAAATTTATATATGAGAGAGGTTTTGTACCACTGTTTTAGTACTTTTACATGGAGATGACATATATAAAAAAAACTGATCATCGGAAAAAAATATTGATATTTCGTCAAAATCTGTTAAACCCAACTATTATTGATCAACTTTAAAAAGGCGAAATGGTGCAATATTAAAAATAGTACAGAACCAGAGCTTTTGGAAAGATATGTACAAAAATTGGAAAGCAAAATTTAAAATGAAGATATAGAAAACTTAGAAGAAAGAGTAAGTATATTAAACAAATAGCAGACAAAGTTTTGCTAAAACATGCAGGAAGAAAGAAGATAATCCTGGTAAAAAGATAGAAAGACCTTGGATAACAGAAAAAATAAGAGGGGAAATCTGAAAAAGGAAGGAAATAAATAGGCATAAGAGAAATACTAAAGATGAAAGTATCAGAAATGGGTTAGGCTATTTGGACAGTATAAGGAATAAAAAGAAAAAGTACAAAAACTAATAAAGCTGCAATTAACCAAATATGAGAAAGACTTCCAGATGTAATAAAAAATAATAAGGTATTGGAAAATATTAAAAAGCTGAAGGGGACTGACAGTGGACACAGGGGAGCAAATATATAGCTACTACACAAAGAAGAAATAGGGCAAGAAATAACAAGATTCTAGAAAAATATATATGGAAAACAAATATAATATTGTAACAGAATGAAATAATAACTTGAAGGAAGCCTATATATTAATAACTTTGAACAAGGAAACTGAATGATACAGAGTAGTGAGGATATATTCCCAGCTTAGCTGAGGGAACATATGTACATGACAATAACAGTAAAAGATTCTATAATAAACATGAATAAATTTAATATACTTAAAGACAAGTTCAACAGATTTAAAAAAATTAGTTAGGTTAAAAAAAGTTTAGTGCGGCGCAGAACCGAAACTTTTAAACCTGTTTCGGTACATCCCTAATATATTATATATATTTTATTTATATATATAGATAAAAATATAAAAATTAGTGTAAATATATGTATATATAAATATATTATATATTATATAATATATATATATATATAGCTGTCAATATTTAAAATCTGGTATTTCAGAAAAACAGATTTACGAAAAAATTTTCTTTCAAAAAAAATTTCTAAGTCAGAAAAGTTTAAGTTAAAGTTAGGTTTTTAAGAAAATTCTTTAGTGTCAAGGTTTCTGGAATTATGCCAGAAGCTTGCCACTGACAAAAGTTCTTAAAAAAAAACTTAACAAACTTAATTCTTCTCATTTTTAGAATTGTTTTGAACTTAGAAAAATCTCTAAGAATTATATCTATATTCCTGTGGTATCCTTTACGCATATATATATATATATATATATATATATATATTATATATATATATATATATATATATATATATATATATATATATATATATATATATATATATATATATATATATATATATATATATATATATGATATACCAATATAATATAGAATATATAATATATATATATATATATATATAGTATATATAGTGTTATATATATAACTACATATATATGATAATATATATATACTATATATATATATATATATATATATATAGTATATATACTATTACTTTTTTTTTTTAAGGTTTAAATTCAGTTTGACCCATTAAGTTTAGGTTAGAATAAGTTAAGTTAAGTTTATTTAGAAAATATGGGTATTGTTCTATATTTGAATCAGTTCATATTTTCTGAAAAAAATTTTCTAAGTTCAAAAAAATTCTAAGTTTCAACTAGTAAGAAGTTGAAGCTATTTTTTTAAGAAAATTCTTTAGTGCAAGCTTCTGGCATAATTTCAGAAGAAGCTTGCCACTAAAGAATTTCTTAAAAAACTTAACTTAACTTAACTTTTTTGAACTTAGATTTTTTTGAACAGAAAATTTTTCAGAAAAAATATGAACTGATTCAAATATAGAAACTTTCAATAATATATAATATAGATATATATATACTATATGAATATATAATATATATATTACAATATATAGGATATATATATATAGTTATATTATTATATTATATATAATATTATATATAATATATGATATATATATATAGATATATATATATATATATATATGCCAAATGTAGAGTAATGATAGAAAGTATGTTTAAGATCAAGAAACTACACCTGATAAATAAGGCCCACACTTTGGCCAGTCAAACGAGTACAATTATAGAAAAGATAGTTGTATAGTGCTTATAGGACAAATGTGGCCAATACCAAGTCTCATATACGGCATCCAGTTAAATAAACTTTACAAAAAGATGAAATGTGATAAAAGTTGCAAAAGATTGCCATTGAAACTGTTGGTACTTTTTGTAACAAGGAGGAGCTAAATTCATGCCATCAGTAAACCTCAGAGGAGAAATTGGGGCATCAACAATGCAAGCAAGAGATAATAATCAGACAGACAATGAAGTTCAATATCAGATGGAAGAAGGAAAATATTTAAAACATATAGCGATCGGGCGGGCGTAGACCGGGCCCACCTCTTTAGGAGGGGTGTTGATTCGGTCCACTCTAAATAAAATAAAAAATAATATAAAAAAAAAAAAAATTAATCGCCTTATTAATAGCCACGGGGTAGTACTACAAGTTTTATTTAGAGTATCTTTAAATTTTTAGAAATGTTTTATATTTTTAAAAAATGTTTATAAATTATGTGGGTACAAAATGCCCTGCAATAGAATTTCACTTTTTGAAAAAGGTGAGTTTTTTTAACTTCGTTTATAAAATGAAAAAATTGTGGATGGCGATTTTAATTATATTTTTCAGTGAGACTACACATCGCAGTAGATGTTCAAGCTGTAAACTGGCAAGTAAAATTTTTGTCGTAATTTATTTAAATTACTTACATTCGCCACTTTGTGGCCAGTTTTCCTTTTGGTTTTGATGACTGGATATCGCGCGAGTGGTTGGACTGCAAGGCGTGATCAAGGGAATTGTGAATGCATTAGTCATCGCTATTTCTTTAAATTTTGTTAAATAATAATCCTAATGATCACTTTTAATATAAAAGCTTAAAATATATTAATGACAAACCTGTGCTCTCTAAGTCGGTTGCAATTTTTATAAACCAGAAATTTTCTTACCAATACCGTACTTTTATAAAGCTCATAAGAGTAAAGAGTGATGCCGGAGTTTGAGCTACCACTTTTGAAATCACAATATTAATTCATTTAATAATAAGTATAGTAACAGTCCCAAGTTTGGGACTCCTGGGTTAACTGTAACCCCCTAAAAAGGGTTAAGGGGCTTGGCAGCCCCCCCCCCCCCATATCATTTGGTTAAAAATATCACGAGATTTCTCTTATTCATTGTCAAAAAACTATTATCATACAATTTTCACCAAAAAGAATGTATATTTCAATATATATATAATATAGATAATATGTAGCATATACAAATGCGTATATATGTATATATATAGTATATATATATATATATATATATAATATATATATATATATTATATATTATATATATATATATATATAATATAATTGTGTCATATATAATATATAATAGTATATAATTATAGTATAATATATAATAAACCTCCTCCTTCCACAATTGCAGAAAAATAGAAACTAGTACAAAAAAGAAAACCGGTTACATTAACATTCCCTTTAGACAACGTTTTGAGATTTCAAAAACTTCCCTAATTATACAAAAAAGAATAGAACTACATTTTGATTAAATTTTATATTGTTCAAAGAATATTTTAATAATTATTAAACATTCAAGTCACCTGAGAAAAAATAGGCTTTGAAACTGGTGAAATGTCACACTTGGAAATTTTTCTCCTCCCCCTAGCCACTTCGGTTCCTCAACAATGTCAGGCTTGATTTATAGGTCAAAATGGGTGCTTAAGACATTTCCTTTTTTACTGTGTATAGAATGGTCATTGACCTTTTCGAAATGAAAGGTAATTATTTTTAGGTAAAAAAAAAAACCTATTTTTCTATATTGAAATTGTGACATATTTTTAGCTCAAAGTTATCCGAGAGAAATAAAATTTATACCAAATTAATCAGAAAAAGAACACTGGTCCTTTTGAATTATTGGTTTAAAATGCGTGAATTATCGATGAATTACAAAATTACAATATATTAGTAAAATTTTCTCAAGGGAAGTAAAAATCACTGAGGAACAACCATAGTGATTGTTGCCAAAAAGTTTCTTTGTAAACTTCTAATGATTTTCGAAATTGTTTCGCTAATTCGCACAATTTTTATCTTAATATTAGTTTTAAATTTGTATTTAGTAATAAATTGTTCCTCGTATATACTTAAAATTCAGGTTTATTTAATTAATTACGCATCGCCAACTAACCTCAGGTCGTTTCGTGGACTATAAAGAGTCGAGCGCGACTGAGTTTGGCATTCTATTCATAATTACTGCACACGCTCAGTAGACTCTGTCCCATATTTTGCATTTCCGAGTCGAAAGAAATTCTACGAGATCATTTTCAATGCAGTATCGAGTAGCTTAACATCTTTCATCGAGGCCTATCCTTAAGACGGGTCTCTACCTTTCATATTTTAGAGGTTCCGCGCCATTTTTTGGAGGCGTCTTACCGATGTTTAAGTCAGGGCTGTTGATTCTTTTTTTTTATAAAATCAACAGCGGCACCATTGAAATTTTCCTTCCGTTAAACAGTGTTTTTAGGAAATTTGTGTAGGTATGTCATCATAAAGCCTTTCTGGACAAACTTAGGGATCCCCACTAACGGTCATCGGACCAACCCTTCTCTCCTTGCAGATGTTAGTAAAAAAGGCAATAGTTTTTTGTTTCGTATATATATTAATTTTTGATAAGTGTTTTGATATTGTATAACAAATCAGTCTCTTCTTGTTGAGTTGTTCCAGTCAGAATAATTCAACTTGAACAGTGGACCCACGAGTTGTTATACAATATTGATACATTTCTTATAGAATAGTTCTCAAGGTTGGATTAAATTCGATTGGCCCACGTTTTTTTAGTCATTCGGTTTCCATCACTGAATATTAAAAATCCGCGTCAATCACCTTGCGAACGCTAACTGTTTTTATTTCGTTCTTAAATTTAGAGTCCAGTTTAATGTATTATTAAAATCATTCGAGGTTTTTATCCTATCTTTTATTCTCTCTCTCTTTTCGGTGACAGTTTTTAAAAGTATAAGATTTACGTATGGAGTAGTATCTGAGTACTCTGATTTTATTTATTTTTTTTTACCACATACAAATTTTTAAAATCATGCTCAAAAAGTAAGCAAAAACGTAAAAGGAAAATTGGCGAAAATAAAAGGGTTTGGAAAAATTTATCATAGAGGGAATAAAAGTAAACATAAACGTAAAAATTGAAAGAGTAAAATTCATCGTAAAAATGTCATTGTAATATTCCCCCTTTAAATATTGTAATTGGAAATCACTCCTTATATATATATATTTTTGTTAGAAAATATACATAAACCCATAAATATTTATCAGAAAATAATAGAAAATTAACGGCTTCAATGTCACGCGGCTTCAATGTCACGCGGCTTCAATGTCACGCGACTTCAATGTCACACGACTTCAATGTCACGCGTTCTTAATGTCACGCGCTCTTAATGTCACGCGGTCTCAGAAATACATCACGAATGTGAACAGGTCGGAATTGTAATTTACGATTGTGTTCACTTCAAATATTGAAATTTAATATTTGTAGAGTATAAATTATAATTTTTATAATTACCAACCATCAGTTGATGGTTCCCATGTATATATATATATATATATATACATCCCTAAATTTTTGTCGTGAAATAATAAAATTAATTAGGTAAAACATAGCGAGTTTTTTGGAATTTGTGTGACATTTTGCGCTGTCAAAAGTTTCCGTGCATGATAAACTGTAATTATAGTGGTTTTCGTAATCTTAGTATTCCTGGTGGTGGAGCAAATATTAGAAATCCCCAGACAGAGGCTTCACCCCTGTCTAAGTAGTAATAAATAGTGTCCTTAAGTAAACATTTGCTTCTTGGGTTCTTCATTGCATATTCCGCTCTCTGTACTAGAGGTGAAACGCAATAAGAACCCAAAGTAAAGTTATTACATTGGAGACTGTCATTTCTATTTGAGACACCTTTGTGTCTTCAAAAGAAGACTATTCCACAATTAATAATTTAGTGACGGCAGTGGTGCCTGAAAGAATTAATAATAGATTATTATTATTATTTATTATTATTGATTATTATTATTATTATTATATTGTAGCTAGTATACTGCTTTCTATTTAATTATTATTATATAGTTATTATTATTATTATTATTATTATTATTATTATATTATTATTATTATGTTATTGCTATTGTAGTACTAGTTATAGAAAGTCTTAGTGGTATATTTTTATAAAGACACAAATATTGTTTTATTATTGTTCATTACTTCGGAAATTTGACAGAGTTTTATTTCACTTTGGCTCCACTTTGAGAAGTGAACAGCTTAAAACTTTGAAAAAGGATAAGGAAAATGGTTCGATAACGTGGTTACACATATTCGGAAATTCAGAAATAACTTCGTAATAAAAAATTATATTTCAAATATTAAAGCGACTTCCATATAAAATAAACTTACGTCAACTATGAAAAAATAATAATTTCAATTAATTTAATTTCGACAAAACTTTTTTGTCCCCAAAAATCATCATAAATAAAACTCGGTTCCTTTTATGGGCATTCGGTCTAAATAGCAGTATATATACAAGTCAATAATTATTCTTCATTCGTCGATAATATATATATTAATTACTCTGTCCACACGAGTCCACCGAGTATATATAAATATATACAAATTTAATATTCCATATTCATGGCTACTTCCCAAAACTAAATCGAAGGCGAAATGTACCGCGCCAGAGATTTGTGTGGAAGTAGGAATAAATTTGGAATTAAAATTTCGTGATCTTGGTCTTCAGTAGCCCAGCTACCTGGACTTTGGGTCACAAATCCCACATTTAAGTGGCGCCTAACGTGCGTAATTAACTCACGCCCCCATTTTAGAAAACATGTAATTTGCGCCACATTTTAATGGCGACCCAACGTGCGTTAATTCACGCCCCCAGTTTAGAACATTAATTTGCACCATCATTTCTAAGTGGCGCCCAACGTGCTTTAACTCACGCCATTAGAAACATTTAATTTTGCCCACATTTTATCTATGTAGCGCCCATCTGTTCAAAGAGCGCGCCCGTACTATGTTTTTTGTTTGCATGACCTACGTGTCACTTAATATTATTCCCCTTTAATATATTTTCCCCTCTGTAGGGGCTTTTATTTTTTTTATGTGTGGAAGCTTACAAGAGACATAGTCTCCAGTTTTTCACATCCAAATTTCAATCAGAATTTATAAAACTAAAACAAGTAGCCATTACGGTTATTTACCTTCAAAATATTTTAGAAAAAATATTTTTTAAATTACATTAGTATATAATATAATATATATATATATATATATATATATATATATAATATATATATATATATTAATATATAATATATATATATATATAACTATAATATAGATTAATAATATAAATAATAAAATTTTTTTATATAATTCAAATAACCTCTAGAGCCTCCTAATTTGAAGCCTTTGGACTCATTTTTATTTTCTATTTGTTTTTATTAAAAATTTAGGGTGTGTAAAACATTGTAATTTTAAGTCTCATTAATTACATATAAAAACTGTTTGTGTAAATAAACACAATTACTTAATATTAAGTTAGTTTGTAAATATTAGAATGACTATAAATATTCATAAAATATTATATATATATATATATTTATTCATCTATATAGT